>JAOVYW010006242.1:0-11662 GCA_025775045.1 Hiodon tergisus
TGCTGAGGTATGGAACTTCAACTATACCGGAGAGGTGGTGTGTGTGCGTGTGTGTGTATGTGTGTGTGTGTGTGTGTGTGTGTCAGGGCAGGCAGAGAGGAAACTGGTGAAGTGTTAGACTTCACATCTAGGACGAGATGCTCTATACCCAAACAAAGAAACAAGAATAGTTGGCTCTCCTCTTACACCTCAAGATAGAACCAGGAGGACTCACCCTCCAAATGATACAGACCCCTTTTCCTTTCATTTATCATCATCATATCTTTTTCACTTGATATTAACTCAGTTGTACAAATTAAATAAAAACGTTTTTTCACACCCATTGTTGCTTATTGTTTGCATACTGATAATTAGTCAAAGAAGACTAATAAAGAAAATCTAATTTCTTGCTTTAATTAGGTTTAGAGATAAAGGTTAAGCAGTTTGCGAATTTCAGTATTTCAATTGTTATTAGACAAATACGTAACAGCGCTAGTTTGGAGTGCCAGTCTCAAATGTTTTGAAATACTGATGTCAGTTTATGTGGGGTTTTGACAGACATCATAATAAGAATGCAAATAAAAAATCTGGCATTGAACCTGAGAAGCTGATGTGTTCTACGGAAAACATAGCATATTTCTACCCTGCAGTATTCCAATGGAGGGTATGACGTAATTACCCTTTGCAGCGTCTTTTGAAATTCAGATGTTTTTTTTAGTACAATTTTTTTAGCACTTCATAGAGATTTTCAGCCATACAGACTACTGAATTCCTCCGTACCTTCCTTATCCTTTATTGATTTTCTAGACCAAACCGTTCTGCAGCACGGATGACTAAAGTTGTGTTGGTGGTTTTTTTAATAAAGAAAACACAGGCAGAGATATATTTGGCAAAGATGCAAGACAAAATTGACCTGGAATGAAATGAAAAAGTCCTGTTAGAGGTTTACTTTGACTGGCAAGACTCACGCAATGGCACACTGTGTCTTCAGGTTTAAGATGGTGGATTACACAAGCCACGAGCTGGTCGTTCAATCATGTCTGTTTACACAGTGAATATATCGACCCCCTCTGCCGGTGTTATTAGCCATCTGTCCAGTCTGTCTGTCAGGAGGCTTTTTAATTAAGTCGCGGGAGCTGAATCGAGTAAAGTGATTTGCCCTTTGCACTTTGCTGCTTGCTATTTCAGTATGAGTCCTAAAAGGATCACGGCTTCTCCAAGATTGCAATCTTCCGCAATGGGTTCCCATCCACACCCATCAGGTCCCGTCGCTTGTCTTTACATGAAGGTCTGGAGTCACAGAAACGGAACTGGTGATCCGGTGTCGGGTCCTTCTTGCACGATGTAACTTTTCATTGAAATCTTGTGGTGGTGACAAGAATTGCATTCAGCGGTGCTAATGACAAAGCAAAGCAGTGCATCCCTTTGTGGGTAGAGGAGAAGACCGCTGTTCCAACCACTGCTGCAGAAGTGATGAAGTGAGAGCCTTCAGGTGCATTTGTGTGGGACCATATCTTGGCTGATATGAATCAATAAGAGAAAAACCTGTTGCATAGCTCAAGGAAAAGAACCAAACCCTTAAAAATTCTGTGTAACTAATTAACTTTCCATCATGAGAAATTCAGAAGATTCCTCAAGATTTCAAACCGCTTTCATCAGAACGACATGCGTTTATATCATTTACTGGGGGGGGGAAAGTGAGTGAAATCCATAACTGTTATGGATATTACAAACAGAGTGGATGCCCAGGAAGGCTCATGGAAGAAGAAACTGCAATGCTTTTTTTCTCTCTCATTTTTAACATGAATAGAAACAGCTTTATAATGAGTAGGGATTATGCAAAGAACTTTCAGTGCTTATCTTACCTGTTAACTGTCGCAGACGTATTGACTTTCATTTAACCTCGATTCGTGTAGGAAAAAAGGTGTGTTTTTGTTTTTATGAAACTGTATCCTTGCCTTTCAGGTCATTCTCTTCACTATGGGACCGTGGAAAACGTGTTCGAACTAGAGCACTGTCATTATGACAGCTGGTGTATTTAATAAAAAACCCCTGAGAAGAGCGGGGGCTTGGGGTGGAATAACATAACACCGCCACACATGTCAACATTATTATTATTATTATTGTTTAGCAGTGACTCTTTACCCATAATTACTTACAACTAAATATCTTCCATTCCCACAACCGAACACAACAGAAATTCAGTCAAGTGCCTTCCTCATGAACAACAGCAATTGGACTTGGACTGGCAACATTCTGGTTACAGAGTTTACCAGAAAGAACAGTGCTATGCCACTCAGATGTCATTTCATACTGGCAGGTGCAGGGGGAAGGTCGGCTGGAATTTAAATCAACACATTGCGGACAGTTCTTGTGGACTATATGATGGTGTGACACAGCGAATGGGATGGATAAGGGGCTAAAGAGATGTGGGAAGGAAAACCATAAACCTGAAGAATGGTGTATCTGGGTGACATTTAACAGTAGATGATTGAGGTAATACAATGCCCATGTCACACGATTTCATTAATTCCATCAACATGAAATGAATAAAAACCCCAAAAGTGAATCTTTTTTTTTTTTTTTTTGCTTTTGTAAATTTAAAGTATGCTCTGTTCTTTTCTTTACTGAGTTGGGTCGTTCTCCAGCATATTCAGGTTTACACTTCATCCATGATCCTGGATTCTCTTTATAGAAGCAGCTGGAGTCCACTCCACCTGAGCCATGCCTGAGCCCCACTGCTGGGCAGAGCGTGTATTTACACGCCCCAGTGCCAGCACCAAGCCAACCTGCGGTAGCTCCGAGGCGTTCTGGCTAAAGCCGGGGAACGGCGGAGGGGCGTGTGCCAGGACGATGAGGCTGCAAGGCGCGTGCCACCTGTCACGGGGAGAGGAGGACTCGCCGCTGGGAGCACAGAGACGGGAAGCTCTGAAACGGGAGCAGAGAAATTGCTTGCAAAGAGGCTTACGCTTGAAAGACAGATAAGAAAATGTGTTCCATTGTTATACAATCTTTTTTAAGAAATTGGATTTCCTAAGAAATTCTACAGGGAGCGTTGAGGGAGAAAGAGAAAAAGGAAATGACCAACAATGCGCTTAATCGGTAATTTAAGTTTGACCTTGAAAAATGTATCTCTGCTTTAAGGCCAAGGATTAAAATAACCTCCTGACAAAAAATACATAGATACAATTAGCTCCGTTTTATTCCTGCTTCTGTCACCACTGTCCTCGCTAATAATTTCAAGCAGCAATTATGACGGGGACAATGACACTGATTTGAAAGAGCTATTATATATAGACTCAAATAAAGGGAGGAAATCAATACAAAATTCTGAAATTAATCAATAAAGAAATCTAATTTTGTTATTTTATTATGGGTCCCCTTCAGACGATCAAAATTGTCCATGAGTGTAATATGCCTAATAGAGTAATTTCTTTCCATTAACCCTTCTCCTGGCATTGGTCTCATTTCGTAGATAAATATTTTTAGATAGACAATCCCATTTCAGGTAAACATGTGCTGGACAACTGATGTTTCATGCTAAGGGTTCCTTTCTGATTAAATATCAATATTTTCATCATCATAATCCTTTAATAAATCTAATTATTTGAGCTATGGAGGTTTCTCCTCTGGTTCATTTCACCCAAAAGCATCTGAATCATTAGATGTACACATTTTTTAACATTATGAAAAGAAACTGTAGATTAAAGTTGCATTTTCTGTCACAGTCATTGTAAAAAAAAAACATCTTTCCATATTCTGAATGAATGATAATTCTCAGGATAACATTAGTGCTGCATTTCAGTCAAAACGAAAAATAGCTTAAGTTGGACATACTGTAAACTACATTAACCTGGCATTAATATCTTTCTGTATATTTGGATGACATTACATCACCATTGTTGCTGTTTAAACTAAGAGCTGGAGATTGAATGGTTAGATTGGCTTCTTCACTTGTAGGCACTGAACATCCAATGTTCCAATAAAAAATCCATGCAGTTCATGTCATAACATGCAGTCGTGTAGTGGTACATTTTTTGGGCATCATTCCGATAATAGATTTTATATTCAGGAAGTGAAGGATACACCAAAAAAATATCTCTCAGTAGGAATCTGGCACCATTTGCCCACAAGGAATTCTTCCAATTCACACCAGTTTGATGAAGGAAGAAACCATTCTTGCAGGTCATGATGGTTCTGGGTCTGGTAGTCAGGAGGGTCAGGGAAGACATATAACTTGTCTTAAATCTAAAATGTCATAGTTTCTTTGCACAAATATAAATTTAGATATCCGCCTGAAATTCTTTAGAAATTCTTGGATCAAGCTTGTTTTGTTTTTTTAAAGACTGTGACATGTAGCCTTGTAATTTGATAACAGAGGGAGCACTTTGAACAAACGATTGTCAAGATATCAGTTGTAACAACAGCTTTTTAGGAATGCTCTGTGATATTTAAATAGAAACTCCCATTTATTATTATTACCATGGTAATTTGCATTAGTCTGACAAAAAAGAAAAAAGTATGAGAAATTAATTGAACTTCTCTGCTATTCCATGTAAACAATCTATGTTATGCTCTTTCAGTTCAATCACAAAGAAGCATAATTTAAAATGTGACAGGTTATTTGGCTTCTGAATGTATTAATGAATATATCTATAATTTACAGAGTCTGTCTCTGAATGTGTAATGCAATATGAAGGAACATTATTGAGGAAGAACTTAAAATCATTCAGGAATTATTGCTCTGTTCACCTCTGAGGTCGTTTTTTTTGGAGATTTTGTTTTGTGTGTGAGGGGGCATGTTGTGTTATTCAACTGGCTCTTCTCAAATCCCACTACTGTTAGGTGAGGAGGATGAGTGAGATAACAAGCGTTGAGAAAGCAAAACCAGCATCTAAAAGGAAAACTTACGCAAATTTGTTTTGTTTTTTTAAACATTTTAATAGTTTACTTTGTGTGGTCCTTGGAGTTTCCCTTATATAGGAGCCTATAACTTTGACATTATTAAAAGTATAAATACTGCTCCCGAAGAGCCATCTTAATGGTTCTTGCGTAGTTATTAAACTTTAATAGTTGTAATAGATTTTCATGGTTATACATAAGGCCATTCGCAGTGTCAGCATCCACTAAGATCTTTTTCTCCCACACCTTTGAAACCTCCATGCGTGCGGCCATATTCCCTAGTTGTTTATGTTCATGAGTCTCTTACCTAACTTTTTGTTTTGTGAGCTCCACCTGTTTATTTTAGAACAGTTTTAACACTCTCTGTGTGTAACAGACTTATTGTATGTTATTGTTGATTTTGTATCTTTAATTGTATTTTAATTAGCCTTGCTCCCTGTTGATTGTATATGTGTAGGTGCACTGGTCTCAATGGCGACCAACGCATGTAGTGTCTTGCTTCCTGAAGTGAAAATACCGGCTAACTAACATCAGGTCCCTATTTTACGAGTTACTTGTAATTCTAAGTCCCAGCCATACATCCACAACCCTCCTCTCTCGCTGCCGAATTTTGCCGGATATCTTCATCCAGCTTCATTCAAGCAAGCCTGAGTCACGGCACTGCTCAAAAGACCCCACTGTACTGAACAACTACAGACAACTCCTGGACCCTCATCAAATTTTGCGTCAAAACCAAAAACTCAACCAAGTGACCTCTCTGCTGCCTTCAATGCCGTTGATCTCTAGACCCTCATCTCTATACTGTCTTAGATAGGAATCTCAGGCACCACTCTGCCTGGTTGTACCAGGTGGCCCAGAGAGCCCCTGTCTTTGCCTCACATTACCTGACTTCAGGTAGTATATTGATTATATATGCAAATATTTAATCAATATAGGCACTTACCAGTGTACTGTCTTGCAGCACTTTACAATAGGACATTTTAGCTCTGAATCTAATATTGTACCTCACCCATTATCCCTTGGCACTTATGTACATCGCTCTGGTTGAGTGTGTCTGCTAAATTACAAAAATGTCCTATCGTGATCAAGTTTCCAACATGTGAAGGCCTCAAATTAATTAATATAATATAAGGCCAATGAAATAGCATTTAATTTATTTTAAATAGAATATTACATAATGTCATTATGGCGAGTTAACCAGGAAATCACATTGAGGTGAGCATGAAACTAATTTCAGGACAAATTAAAACCATACTACTGTGAATAAAAGTTTTATGGTTGGTCTTTTTTTTATTTATTAAAAATTGTAAAGATCGTCATATGGCAACACTTCCAAACAATCCTCCATTCATTGTGACGTTGGTCATTTAGCTCACTGCAGGCTGCACCCTTACGAGAAGTAATTGTAGTTTACAAATACCTGAGTTCTGAATACTGATGTCATCAAAGAGACATGATAAATAGTGGAGATTGATGTGGGCCACGCATTCCTGGCAGAAGTGTCCTTTACTTTATGCCCCTGCTTTGCAGCAGGACCGTCAACACTACTGCACTCATACTCATTACGTTACTAGGTGATTTCTCTGATGGACTATGGATGATTCTATTCCACAAATTACTCAGTACCACTTTTATGACATCAAAAAGCATGGTCATTTCCCTGCTTAACAAAAAAAAAATTATAAAAAAAAAAAAACGTACTGCAGTAACTTACTAGATTACTATGGTAAAAACAAGATACAGTCCTATGGTTTTCTTGTCTTTGTAAAATGACGAAAATGTTTTTAATCAACGAAAATATGAACTGCAATAAGGAATTTGCGCACTTTTTTGAAAGCTGCTTAAATGTCACATCTGATCTCGCAGACATACTTGTTTTGGTTCTTGGTGTGTACGTACATTGTGAGTGACAGTCTTTTGGGTGGTTTGCGAAACGTGTAGTTTTTAAAATGCACGAAGGGTTCAGTGTAAAAACAGTGTTTCCAGTTTTTATTTATTCTTTTTTTGTTTTGTTTTTTTACCCCTGAAGGGATTCAAACAAGATCTGAGCCATCAGAAAACAAATAATGAAATATTCAAAGGTGTTCTAGTTTTTATGTAGTGTGGTTCAAACCCTCCCATAAAATCATTATTTCCTACTAAAGCATTCTCTGGGCAGGGGCTGTGGTTTTCAATATGCTGCATATTACATTAGGACCAGAGTGCTACCTAAGGCTATTTCAGTCCTTAGTGATTTTAAAGGGATGTGATTTCTACAATACAAAATTCACCCTTTGTGTTTCTTTTTGTTTCCGTTTCCTCTGCAGGAAAGAACATCTTATTTCCTCACCACTGGCAGAAATAGAGCTGTTTCACTTAAACTAAGAATTTAATAGCTTTTGCGATACTTTCTGTACTTGTCAAAATGTAAAACACACCAGTTAAGCTATGTTTGTGGTTTATTTGAGTTAGTTTTCAATGTGCTTTATTATGGTGAAAAGAATTATAATTTAAAACCTATTCAGACATCAATCTAGTTTATGCCTGTTTACTTTATCTTGGGGACCATGCATACCCACAATCATACCCATACCAAAAAACTAAACAAATTATAATCCTATATATAAGTCCTAAAAGGCTTTAAGACGTATTCTTCTGTAAGTGTCAGTTCGTAAACCAAAATTTTTAATCAATAATTGTGGTAATTATAATATTTTCAATTTCAATAACCGTTGGAAACAGGTCATAATCATAATGCAGCAATCAATTAGGTAAAAGGAAATAGATTCTAGAGGTACAGTTTTACAGCGACATTTGTGGCTTGACACATGACCCGGAGGACCAGTATCAAAAATTAAATTAAAAAATGACTAAAACAATTTCTATTCAAAGTCTATTTGTAATGTCTGCATTTTCCATCCATAAAGTAAAAGACAAGGGGTGGTTTGGGGCTGGGGGCTTTTTTTTTTTTTGTGGAGGCTCTATTGAAAACAAGATACAACAGGTTTAGAATACTTTATTAACGGTACCCCAGAGGAAGATACACACTGTCATTTCCCTCAAGAAATGACAGAGTGAATGAATAGGTGTTGAGCTGCCAGTGAAGCCACTGTTGGCTGATGTGTACCGGGACAATTATTAAACAGTAAGCTCAAGTGAGCTCTCTGAGACCTCCTTCCTAACGTTTTGGGGGAATTTGTGGCTCCCTGGAAACTAAGTGACATATGTCATTTGCAGTTTTTCAGGAAGACATGGGAATCGCAGTTTCTGATTAGGTGAGCATGGCAAGGTTTCGGTGGGGGTGAAGGTTAAGTCTCATGGCTGTTCAATTTTGTAAGCAATTGTTTCTAAGATGGTTACTGGTGTAGATGAATACGTGTTTCAGATAAAAGTAAGATAAACAATATTGTAGGAAGTGCAAGAGTACCAGACTGTTTTCATTCAGGTCACGCTTGGCATCCCAGAAGTTTCATAGCAGCCTTTGTGGCAGGTAAGGTTTTCATTGGCCATGAAATGTAATTAAACCAGTTTTTTTTCTTTACTACTCCTAATATGACTGTAACACAACATAATATTAAGAAACGTTAAAATTTTGTCAGTACCCAAGCCTGTTCAAACAGACAACCTTTTCATTTCTTGTTGCCCCAGACGAAATGGCACTTCTGTAATGGTTGTGTTTTCAGCTTGCCTGATTACATGCATGGTTATTTTAGTTTGCGAAAAGCAGTTGGACCTATACAAATTACATTAACATTGAGCAGATACAGCAGGATATGGAGTCACTGTAACTTGACAAAAGACACGAAGACCATGCAAAAGGGTTTACATGGCGAACCCGAGTAGCTGAAAGGGTTTGATATCCCCATCTGTCTACAATGTAAATGAACCATTCATGCTGTGTGTTAATGAAAACGCTGAAAGCGGTGCGATGAGTGTGAGAATACGAGCTGCATGTGAGCATACATTTCGGTAGGCCTCAGCAAGTACAGACTGTGAAAACATCTAAACTAAAAACTGCAGCGTCGTCTCCTTTTGTGAACAGCTGCACACCTCTCACGTTAAACAATTTACTTTTTGTTGCAACTGAATTGGTATGAGCAACTAGGGTAACCGGGTCAATGGAAAAAAGGTCAGCGGAATCTTATTGGCCAATGACAATAGATATTGAAGCTTTGTGAGTTTTGAACAATTATTCAACCAATTAGAAAAAAGTTTAACAGAAATTAAAGAGAAGGTGAAAAAAGTCCCATGTGAGGCTTCTCGGGGAGTTTGCTGAAGAAGATCTAGCGAGCTATCATAGCTGGCTCCATTGGATGAAGCAACCTTTAATATTTTATTAAGAAAGTTTAACCAAATAATTCAAAAACAAGACATATGGAAGAAAACCCACAGATGGAAGGTTGAAAAGTTAGCAATAGCCCATGGCATTCCTGGCTGCAGGTGAATCTTTCTCGTCACTACCTTGAACCTTTAGGATCAGCTGACACAGCATGTCATGCATTATTATTGAAACATGTTGAAGGCTTGTTTCAGAGCCTTAAAAATGAGTACTGTACAGTTCCTTCATCAGAGGGTGGGTTGCCATGGCCAAGAAGTTTCTAGAAATTTTACACAATGTTTAGGAGCCTTGGATAGCAAGCACCAATGGGGCACCACCGAATGCGGGATCACAGTATTTAAATTATACGGTAACAAACTCAATGGCACTTCTTAATGAAGTATCAACATAACATTGACTCAGGAACCAATGAAAGAGTACGGGATGGGGTCATGTGGGCAAAATATGGCTTGAATGGCAAACTCTTGCCAGCAATACACTTAACATCGCTGCATCAAATAACCTGCCTGGAAGGGAAGCAAAAATTCATATATTATTGTTGCTGATGAAGGTTTTGGGCTGAAACCTAATCTGATGCCATTTCACAGAAGTCAAACTTATGTGTACTGTCTCCATAGAAGAACTCCAATGGTTTGAAATGGAATGGGTGGATGTGCAGTTCATTTTGATTAAGCTGTACTCTATAAAAATGTGGTTAATTAAATAAGGAAATACATTTTTTACTTGGAGGTTTCAGTTTTCAAGTGCATCAGAGTGTAAAAATATCAGCATTGTAACAGCAGTACAAGTTTTTCTTTACAGATGATTAAGCATCTTGCTGTATACTTGCCAAGTTGTGGCAGCAGAATTCAGACATTATAATTCAGGCTCCTAAATGAATATTCTAGGACACTGACACCTCTTAGTGTTTGGCTAGATTTTTTTTCTCTCCATACAACAAGTGTGGGACATTATTCAGGAATCTGCTGATGCATTGTAAAAGCAGTCTAGAGGATATAGCTCATAGTACAATATCACAGTGAACAAGGATACAAATGAAAGTTAAACCCATTAGCTATGACGAAAAATACCGGAGATGAGTACACAACATGCTGTTTCACCTGAAGACAACACATATAGCCTTCATTGAGTTAAAACGTTCTTGTTCTTCTTATGGAATAGCATGTCATAATGTAATAACTGATTCACTTATAGTGTAATAAATGCGTTACTTGGATAAAGTAATCACCGTTTCCGAATGATGGAATAATTTATTACATTTTCCGGAAAAGTTATTATGTTTTCATCTCAACAAGTTTATTATATTTTCTGACTCCATCAGAAAATGAGGAACGAGACACTCGGAGAGTATAAGCTGAAAACGCCTCTCTTGGCTCCATGCAGTTCTCAGTACTGGTTTTACTTGTGCTTTTGGGCTACCAAAAACACCTTTTTTGATTAATTATCATAATCATGTTTTATGATTTAGACATGGTTTTCAGTCTTGGTCCCCTGGGCCCCCGTGTCAATGGTTTTTGTATCGACCTACAGTCTCATTCAGAATTGATTAAGCTGTTCATTTAATAATTGTGACTGTTACCTGATGAAAAAAATGCTGGTGACAAGAAAATAATGGAATTTCAAATTTGTGGTTTTTGTGATAGAAGATTGATTAATTTAGTCCAATCAGTTTGCTAAATGTAATTTATTTAACAGCTAATTATTTACAATTAACTCGATTACAGGTTTTTTTTGTTTCTCAAGATACAAATTAACAAAAGTATGTAAGAGCACTTTCTTTGTACACACATGTATAAACACATGTTTTAAAATGTTGTTGAGGCCAGTTTTATGCCAACAACTAAGTTATACCCAATTAATTAAATGAATAAAACATACACAGGGGAGCTTCAGGAGAGAAAAGCAACTGTAGTCATGGGAGTATACAAGGCGATGTGTGTACTGGGCATTTAAATACATTTGAATATGCTTGAAAAGGCTGCCAATCTCAATTTTTGCTTTCGATGTATTGTGGCACAGTGGGCCGTGAAACAGGGTCCTGCTGCTTTAAGATCAGCCAGCCTGACATTTAGTGCCTGCCAGCTGATTGCCAGTGGTCCTCAATTGGCACAGCTGGATGCAATGGTATAATCAGCCCCAGCATAAAAGGTTGCTGGTTTGTAATGTCTGTTTGGTACCCAAGGATAAAGTGATGAAAGTCATAACAACTTATTTGAGAGGAACCAGAGGATTGTTCATTTAGAATTGTAGCTTTTTTTGGGATAGCTACTTCTCTGCGCGGTTTCAAGCACGAGACCGACACTGTTCAACAGGAATTAATGCTCTTTATTTCACACATGCGCTTACGATCGCCTTGACGAAGGCAGAACTGGCAGTGCAAAGAATTAACGAACACACGGAAACACACAGAGAGCCCTCACTCGCTCTAGCGAACACGCCCGCGGTGAGGGAACTGAACCTTAA
>JAOVYW010006243.1:0-11661 GCA_025775045.1 Hiodon tergisus
TTAGTGTAAATATCCAGCTTAGTGTTACGTTTAGTGTAAATATCCAGCTTAGTGTTACGTTTAGTGTAAATATCCAGTTTAGTGTTACATTTAGTGTAAATATCCAGCTTAGTGTTACATTTAGTGTAAATATCCAGTTTAGTGTTACATTTAGTGTAAATATCCAGTGCACATTTTAGTAAGAAGGATGACCTTGCTTCTGCAGCAGTATGCTCAAACACGCTTAAAAAAACGTAACGTTCTGGTCCTCAGGGTGAAATGACCCTGGTTCTGAAAGGTTTAAAAGGAGAGCCGGTAAGTTGCTGTTTAATTACTAGTTCTGCCCGGTGTTACATTTCAGCTGCTAACGCTGTGGGACATGTGATCCTCACCCTGTCTGTTTCATTCACAACAGGGTGAGGCTGGAGAACAAGGACCCCCAGGAAACAGCACTTACCCTCACACTTCAGGCAATGTGCCCCTTCAGGTCTGTTGCCCCATAGGAACCTTCTCTTCCTTGTTTATCTCATGTAAAGCCAAGTTGTAAAAGCACCACAATGTCTCAGAGTGACCTTGGTACACTTTATAGAGCGTTCGCCGTTGGGCAGATGAGTGCCACAAATCTGATAAACTGGAACTGATTGCAGGAGTCACGTCATGCTACAGTGTGCATACTTGTGATAAGTGAAAAGTGAATTCTGCTGATATATCGCTGCTCATTTCTCAACAGGGCCCTAAAGGTGAAAAGGGGTTTAAGGGTGAAGTCGGGGATTTGGTGAGTGAATGCCCCGCCTATATCTGTTCCTGGTTGCCTCCCAAAACAGAATGGATTTTATATCCGTTTACACTGGAAAGTTACACGAACATGACTGCGGTCACCAAATCAATAACCTCCCTGTAAGATTTAGACAGAGAAATAGATGGACAGATCAAACATAATAAAGTACATAAAATTACCATGCAAAATAAAATAACATGTAAAAAGATAAAAAACAGTAAGTTAGGTATGCAATCTCTACAGTCAAAGGAAGTTCTGTAGTTATGTGTGTTTTTGTAATAGTGTTTTCAATGGTTAGAAAACCACTATTTTTACTTATCATTTTTACTTCTGTTTGTTAACCTTTTGTCTTGTTATAATTTCTCAGGCTGACAATAGAGGAGAAGACGGCGTGAGCGGATTTCCAGGACCACGGGTCAGCAACCTGATCTTTCAGAATTTTATTTGCTTACTTGTTTGGTTTTCATATTTCTTGTGATATATGATTGTTGTGACATTTTTAATATCAGTCCATATTTCTTTAGGGAATCTCTGGTTTAGATGGCCAAAAAGGAGATAAGGTAAGTTTGTTTCTAGCTTACCTCTCTACTTATCTTACCGTAGTACCTGGAGGTCTTTGTCCATCTGACCGATTCATTGTTTGCAAAATTGCCTTCGGAGGCTAATTGAGAGAGAGCTCGAAAACCTGCAACGGCTCTAACGAACCAGAGCAGCTGAGGGCGTCTCAAGTCCATCCTTTCCGTGGTTACTATAGTAGATCTAGTAGATCTAGTAGATCTAGTGTAGTCTGATACAAACCTGGAGTGTTGCTGAGGGTCCCTGCAGTGGAGTGGAGATTCTTGACGCCGGAATAAAACGAGGGCGTATGTGTCAGCTGTTTGTCCTGGGAAAGGTGCTACTGAAATACTTCAATTACGCCTCTCGTTTCAGGGGGACACAGGTTTTCCAGGACGACCTGGAAAGGACGGAGCCAAGGTTTTTCAACGTTTTATTTATTCTTTCATCTGTCCCGAAAGACACTTCCATGAAAAATATCCTGCCAAAGCTTTTGTATTACAGTGAATGACGTAGATTTTAAACATGTTTTAAATTTGTGTATGTTTTCCCGGGGTCAAAATGCAGATATTTCAAAGCCTGACAGGGTTCTCAAAGTAATTACATTATAGTATCATGTGTTAGAAAATCGGCATTGCAAAAACCTCCAACGTACTGGTGAGAAAGCACTGCACCCGGACAGGTACTTATCCCACACCACAGAAGACGTGCTTCACAGGTAAAGGTGTCCCATGTCCCTTGGCTTGTGTGTGATTTTTTTAGGGTGGAAGGGGGGATCCAGGACCAGTAGAATCTTACGGAGGTCCCATAGGAGGTAAGCGAGATTAACCTGCGAAAAGGTTAATGGCACAATCAGTATTTCTCAAGCGGCTGTTGTTAGCGCTAAGAACTCTATTTCCCAGCCATTTTCACGTGCTGTGTGTGATTATGGTAAATATACAGTGGGGCCTGTGGGTCCAGCTGGAGAACTTGGCCCTGAAGGAGAGAGAGGGGAACCAGGGAGAAAAGGTCAGGTGGGGAAGCCTGGGCGCCCATCCTCTGACCAACAAGCATGTAAGGATAAACCCTTTACCTTTACCTTTATAACCGCCGTTGTCCGGCAGGACAAATAGGCCGTGCCGTTTGTGCCGTGACACTTTGTTTTTCGCTCTCTCTTTGTGTAGTTTTACCTGGTGACCTTGGACCAAAGGGGGTGAAAGGGACCAAAGGACACCCTGGCGAAGCGGGATTTCCTGCCCAAAGCCCTGGCCCTCCTGGTTCTGATGGGTTGCCTGGAATTCAAGGGTTACCTGGGCCCAAAGGATCCTGTGAGTTCAAAGTCTTGCCTCCATTCATAACTCCCTGGAAGGATCCTGACTTTAACATGACTGAATGTCTTCAGACACAGTCACAGCTGGACATGTACCGGTTCGAGGATGACCAGAATGTAAAGTGCACAGAAATGGAAGCGATGGTTGTAGCTCAACAACCATTTGTCTCTTTTGTGTTTAAGGGTGTTTTGAGTTTCAAGGCCCTCCGGGCCCCCGAGGGAAACCAGGCCTAGCTGGATATAAAGGACTAAAAGGTAATAATTGGACTGCCACGTCTGTACCCATTACTTTATTCAGTACTAGAAGCCAGCGCTGCTTCTGATGCAGAGCTTCTGGTTTTGGGTCGGCCTGCCGTATCTCCACGCATGTAACCAAGCGGGTAACGGAGACACAGGCTGCGGAACTAAAGTAGGCGTTTGACTGATCACATTGATCTTCTAGGCGATGCAGGGCTGTGCCAATGCAACATCATCGGTTCCCTAGCGGGACCGCCCGGGCCAGCGGGACCACCCGGGCCAGCGGGACCACCCGGGCCCCCAGGCGTTACAGGCGAGTGGGGTCAGCCGGGTGACCTGGGTCAGAATGGACCGCAGGGCCTTCCTGGATTGCCTGTAAGAGATGCCATAATTTTGTATACTTCTATAATTCAGACCAGGACGTTTACCAAATCCCTTTGCTTAGATCAGTGTTCACTCTGCGCCCAGACTCTCCCCCCGTTCTCTGAGTCATGACCTAATGGCCGAATCCGTTTGTCTTCCCTGCCCGACTCTTGTTTGCTACCTCTTCTCCACAGGGGTTCACAGGTCAAAAAGGAAAACCAGGTCTCAAGGGGAGGAAGGGGGAACCAAGAGCAGCCACCGAAAAAGGTACGTCTGCTTTTCTCCATGGGTTTCGACCTCTTTCAGCCTGCTATCATCACCATGGGTTAAAAGGTAAAGTCTTACTGTCAATCGAAAAAAGGCTGCTTGCTGTATATACAGGTCAATGTCTGTAGTGATCGTCAGGGAAGATTTTCAGACGGACATTGGGGCATCAGAAAATACACCAAAAGACTGACCCAGAGTTTGAATGCATGAATTGCCCTGTCCTAAAAGCACCATATTTGTGCAGAGCGGTTTGTGAAACTTTCGTGGATGATCAGAGCAATGTTACAGATATACACGTGGATTTAGGAATAAAATAAAGAAATAGGACAGATACATGCTTTTATTTTTCATTCAGTAGTTTATTCAGCAAATCACCTAGTAATTAGTAGTAATTTATACTGTTGGTGATTATACTATTGGGCAAAATGCAATACGTTAGTGGAGAAAACGTGCGTATCACGTCACGTTGGTTCTCCGCTCTGCTGTTGCTATTTCCTGTGGTCACGGGTCTCTTGTCTATTTTATAGGATCATCTGGAGACCCAGGAACCCCTGGGGCACCAGGTGACCCAGGAGAAAGGGGTCGACCAGGGCTAACTGGACGGTCTGGGGCTCCTGGACTGCGGGGCCTCCCCGTGAGTACTGTTCTTGCAAAACGAATCTCCCGAAATCTGGGTTAATTTACCAGTTGATCAATATGGTCTTTCATTAAAGGGATCTGGGCCTGTTGGACCCGTTGGAGAGAAAGGGTTTCAAGGCCCCCCTGGTCTACAGGGGCCTACAGGACTTGCAGGGGTTCCAGGTCGGGTCATCGGTGCAGAAAAAGGGCAGCCAGGCCCTGCTGGTGATCCTGGTTTCGATGGCTTCGTTGGGGCCCCAGGTGCCCAGGGGGCTCCAGGTCTGTTCCTTTAAACTCCCACTCTCTCGTCCCACTTAACCCACTGTTAAACCCACTGTTAAACCCACTTAAACCCACTGTTAAACCCACTTAAACCCACTGTTAAACCCACTTAAACCCACTGTTAAACCCACTGTTAAACCCACTGTTAAACCCACTTAAACCCACTGTTAAACCCACTGTTAAACCCACTTAAACCCACTTAAACCCACTGTTAAACCCACTTAAACCCACTGTTAAACCCACTTAAACCCACTTAAACGTGACTCGTTATGGAGTTATGGCTTTACCTGTATAGATAAAACAATGATAAAGAATGACTGCATCATTCCTTGACACTGATGGATTTTAGATGTGTACTGCGTCGTCAGCTGAGAACGTTATAATACCTCAATACGTCTGGGCTGCCGGTCACCTGTTTCCCCCAGTTCTCTAAATACGACGCTGGTGTAAATCTCTGTTTGTTTTATGTGGCAATTCAAGGTGGCTGTATTCTGGATGACGACGGAGGACAGAGGGACACGGCAGGTAGCTGTAACAAAGTGAAAAAGTGATTGTACTATTCAGCGCAACTCCAGGAAAAAAGTCTCTTCTTCTTCACACTGCCTCGTTCCTGCGCAGTTCCTGTGTTTATCGTTTGTTCTTTACTGTTGCAGTAGTGTTAACACCTTTTTGTTTAGTGCTAATTTCTGTTTGAGGTTTAACAAAACAGCCACAAATGGTAAAGATGACTGGCCGCCCTCCCAGTAAAAACAATTGATTATTCTTGTGGTTTAATAGGAGAATGTGACCTAGTACCAGGTCCTCCAGGTGAACCAGGACCACCTGGAATTCCTGGGAATGATGGCTTTCAAGGTAATGAGAAAATTCATTTGAAACTTTGAAAATACTTGAAGATATCAAATATTTTATAAAAATTTACCCAAATGAGTTACATTTTCTTCTGTTATTAATATTTACCTCGTACAGAATGAAGGACTTTAGCAGTGAAAAAGGGGTTAAAGCGTTAAATGTGTTTTGACCCTGGGGTGGCATCCTGTGTCTCAGGTTTTCAAGGTCCTAAAGGTCTTCCAGGGTTACCAGGGGAGGCAGGCTTCAAAGGTGAAAAGGGAAATCAGGGCAGAGGAGGGTCACCTGGGATACCGGGTGAGCAAACCACAAAGCCGCGGAGAACGTCTTTAAAATGGGGATTCTGCCTGTACGATTCAATCTAGGCTTTAACGGTATTCTGAACTTCCGTTTTCATGTTTCGGACTCGTTACTCGGCCTCCACTGCAGGTTTTGTCGGACCGCGCGGAGATGGGGGTCAGCCTGGCTCCAAGGGGCAAGTGGGACCCCCGGGTCTCTCAGGGAAGTCGGGTCAAGATGGGGAACCTGGTCAGAAGGGCAATCATGGGGATATTTTGGGAGCCTCAACTGGACCCCCCGGAGAACCAGGCCCTCCTGGTCTCCAAGGAACCAAAGGCTTCACAGGAGACCCCGGTCAGCCGGGATATCCAGGTGAAAAGTGGTGCAATGTGCTACTGAAATGTAAAGTCAATTAAAGATCTTTACTTTATAGATTCTAGAGATGCGTAATTTAATAGACCAATTATTGTAAATTACTTTTGTAATTGAATTGTAACACTGCAAGCTACATTACGTCCTTTTGATGTTCTATCGCATTCATAATCATCACTTTTGTACTCTCCTCGATGCACAAGGGATGAGCGGAATGCCTGGCATCGTTGGCTCGAAAGGAGAGGTGGGTCCTCCGGGCCTGCAGGGGGAGATAGGGAGACCGGGTCCGGCAGGAAAAAACGGCTTTCCTGGAGTGCCTGGACAGGCAGGCCCCCCAGGCCCTGCAGGGGATTTCGGCGAACCAGGTGAGAAAGTTACACTAGATAAAATATAGATAAAAAGATAAACCACACCACAGTCTTCTTCCCGTGGTTGTTAGGTGAAAAATGTTCCAATCGAATGTTGGAGTTTGCACGGGCTTAAGAAATCCAACCTACCAAGATCAGGCTTACAAAATAAGTAAAGACACTTTACACATTACCATTAGAATAAAATGCATCTGCTGAAGAATGTTACTTCCTGTGCAGGCTTCCCTGGAGAGAGGGGAGTTGAGGGTGACCCAGGGCCTCCTGGCCCCAGTGGAATGAAAGGGTCACCAGGAGAACCAGGTGATTCAGGCCAGAAAGGCAGACATGGAGAACCAGGCGATCCAGGAGAGCCCGGCCCAGATGGTTTTGCTGGGGTTCCTGGACTCAAAGGTTTGAATTTACTCCCTGAGACATGAGGAGTTTTTTTGTGTTTTTTTAAGCAATAATCTAGCAGCCGGGACAGGTATAGGTTATTGCGCAGGACTGTGGTAGTACTGTGTTGTACAGTTCTGATTTGTTCATTTTTTTACAGGTCACAAAGGCTCTCGAGGTATGTCAGGTTTTGATGGACGTCCAGGTCCACGTGGCGTAGAAGGATTTTCTGGACTTAAAGGGGAGATTGGTTTTCCTGGGACTCCAGGAGACAAAGGTGCATATGGTGGATATGGTGAAAAAGGTGAGTCTGTTAGGATGTTATTTTGTGATATTGTACATAATACTAAACCCACTCTTAGGTATTCAAAAGAGGGTTAGTTGATTAAACTAATTTTCTGAGAGCCAATGACTCTATAGCCTTAACAAAGATAATTATAGTCGCATTATGTCCCAGTGTCAACAACGAGAGGTCCTGTGTGGCACCTCATGCAGAAATTCACCATACATAGTCATTATAGTACAAGTCAAATGTCTTTCATCTTCATCATTTTTTTGTGTTTGTCTGCAGTATTAAATATTTTACATGATGAAAGCATGCATATTTGAGATCTTTCGCTTTAAGCGAAACTCCAATAAAGAAAGTAAACCAGTTGGGTTTTCTGTGCACCTTAGGTGACAGAGGAATAGTCGGGCCTCCAGGAGAGAAACCCACCATCCCACGACAGATGATTGTAGAAATGAAGGGAAATAAGGGAGACCGTGGGAAACCTGGAGAGCATGGCTTCACGGGGCCCAGAGGTAAGTTGGTAACAAACCAACTGGACGATGTTCTTGACTGTTTCAGTCTCTCACCCCCGCGGAGGCTTTATCATGGTTTCTCTGTTCCACAGGCCCTAAAGGGTTACCTGGGATTCCAGGCTTTAGCGGGTCTGACGGTATGCCGGGAGATCCCAGTCATGAGAAGGGCATCCAGGGGAGCCCGGGTTCAATAGGACAACCAGGACACATTGGACTGCCTGGACCAACAGGACCTCCTGGGATTGGAGGTTTTCCAGGAATGCCTGGCGAAAGAGTGGGTTGATTAGTTGTGCATTTAACTCAATGTCACGGCGTAGACATGTCCGGTTTTTCACCCGTCTTTCATTTTCATCACAGGGGCTAAAAGGATCCCAGGGAGCCTTTGGCCCTTCAGGGGATCCAGGCTTGAAGGGAATTAAAGGTATGACCGAAAGGAGAGATGATTTGAGATAAAAATGCACCTTTAGTGCTCCACACAACTGACAGCGTTCAAATGCTGTTGAGTTATGCTTTCCGTTAAGTAAAATTCCATTAAACGTTTTTTCACAGGTGATGCTGGCCCTGTCATCAACTTACCTGGCGTCCCTGGACCGAGGGGTGATAACGGGCTTCCTGGTTTGCCTGGTGAGTTAGTAACTGCAACTGGTACTGTTAAAGCTGCTTCCGTTAGTGTCCGTTTGTTAAGCTCACTTTCTACCCGTAGGTGTCAAGGGTTTTACTGGCCAGCCTGGAGACAGAGGCGCCTCTGGTTTTAATGGCATTGAGGGGGAAAAAGGAGTGCAGGGTCAACCTGGATCTGAAGGACTACCAGGTAAGATTGCTTCCATTTGAGACTCTCGGTCCCGTGACAAATTACACTATCCAGATTCAAACCGGCAAATCAAAACTCATTAAAACCCCACAAATGTAGTTTGCCCATATTTATTGATCACATTTCTGTTGTTGTTTTGAGAAGACATGCGCGTCAGGTGCATTGCTAAATTTGTTCGTGCAATTTCTGCTACGTACCTGTGGTCGTTGTAATTTTTGACTGCAACCCAAGCCTTCTTCCATGGGTCCATTTTCAGGTTCAGATGGGAGACAGGGGTCTCCTGGAGATCAGGGGCAGAAAGGCAGGCCGGGAGTTCCAGGAGAGCCTGGGATTGATGGTTCCCCAGGACTCCCCGGGCAGAGAGGTGAAAGGCAAACCCTCGATTCCATGCGCTAGCGCTATTAATGTAGCACTGTCATGTCTCTGAGGCCGTTTCATCTAGTTCCGGGAAACAAAGATGCCAGGAGCAGTGGTTATGGAAAATTTGATTGTGGTATGTGTGTCTACAGGTTTTCCCGGTCTGAAAGGTATTTTTGGACTGGATGGCCTAAAAGGGGAGAAAGGAATTCCTGGAACCCCAGGTATCATCTTCATTTTGGACTACTGTTGTCACATATAAAAACATTTGCGTAATGTGACAAATGTGTATTGCTTGTAATTGTTTTGCGACCGTTGTTTGTTTCTGAATTTTTTTTAAACTATTACCTTGGCAGGTGTGGACGAATTGGGTCAGCCAGGTCAGGCAGGTCACAAAGGCACAAAGGGAGACCAGGGTATCGCAAACGTGGAAGCTGGCTTGCCTGGTGCTTCAGGCTCAAAGGGAAACAAAGGAGAACGTGGTTAGTTGTCATGGAAATATTTTTAGGTGTTCAAATTCCTCTTACATGATCTCTGAAGTTTTGGGTCACATTGTCTTGTAGTCCTTCAGTGGGAAGCAACACTTAAAAAGTTGAAGTCATACTTGTGAATCCATCAATGCCTGAGATTTTTATTCAGTTGTATTAATAATCTCAGTTTGGTGTCAGATTGTGTGAATATTATTCTTTACTTTTTAACACTGGATGTGCGCTCTGTGAAGGTCCCCAAGGTCCATACGGAGTCCCTGGGTTTCGAGGACCTCCGGGCCCAGAGGGGACCCCTGACAAACGGGGCGCAGTCGGTGACCGTGGTTTCCCGGGGCAGAAAGGATATAAAGGTGTGGTCGACATTTAAAAGTCAACTATCTCAAAGGTCTTTGCGTGCCGGTTTTTTTTAAAAACATTCGCACATGATGTGTATTGTTCCAAACCCACAGGTTTGTCTGGGCCCCAAGGAGCTCCTGGAATACCATCATTACTGGGAGACAAAGGCAATTCAGGAGAACCTGGACTGTTTGGCCTTTTAGGCTTGAAAGGCATTCAAGGAGAACAGGGACAACCTGGCTACCCAGGACCCAGTGGCGTGTCCGGGGTGAAAGGTATCTCAGAAAATCTTACATTCCTGGACTGGGCATGGCCCTGTGATGCTAACTAGACAGTGGCGCCAAGTAGTTTACGTGGCCTGTTATTCTCATAATGAGCTTGTAGTGAAACTAGTGACCAAACTGTGTGTCATCTGAAGGTGTGAAGGGGGAACAGGGACTGATGGGAATTCCTGGTAAACCTGGTCCTCTGGGAGACATAGGGCCAGTCGGTCCAAAAGGAAACACCGGACCCCAAGGTAACTCTGCCATTCTCCGATTTCCCATATCTGCCTCTGTTTAAATGTCTGTTCATTGCCTTGCTGACTGAAAACACAGTGATTAGAGCATTATCCTACAGTACGGGAATATTCGGGAATAAAACCGTCTACTGCAGTGTGTCAAAAAAATAATATATATATTTGTTTCCTGAAATATAATCTGAAGAGCTGTTACTTCTGCAATATATGGCAAACCTTTTCTTTGGCTGCCTGATTTGGCCGTGTTCCTCTTGGGCATGTAGCTGGCTTCAGGAGTAATGTTCTTTGGTTTTATTGGTTATAGTGTCTGTATGCAAAGGCTTTGATGTCTTAAATGCAAAGAGTATTTCTTAGGAAGTGGATATCACGCTACGTATTTTAAGGCATGTTTGACATTAAAGGATTGCATGACACGGGATAAGTTTGTGATGCGTATAATCCCCACCCGCTTGTCTTTAATGGTGACTCCAAGGCTCTCCGGGACCCCCTGGTGCTAGGGGCCAGCCACCCATCCCAATTAAAGAAAATGGTGAGAGGGGCCATCCAGGTTCTCAAGGGATCCGGGGTCCGGACGGAGTACGTGGAGAATATGGCCCCCAGGGACCACCAGGAGATCCTGGTAGAGTCAACCTTACTTCTTGTGGAGTAATAGGTTCTGACACCATAGTTATTGTATTATTTCTGTCGGTGTGCTTTGTCACTAATTGTTCGCTCATCCAGGGCTCTTGGGACCACAGGGGGAGAAGGGTATGCCAGGGCTGAGCGGCAGACCAGGTGGATCAGGTTACCGTGGAGAAACGGGGCAAACTGGGCATCAAGGTCTCCAGGGCCTTGAAGGTATGAACAGATTTCAGTAATTGAGTTTATTACGATTAGGTTGTTGGAGTAGAATAAGGATCCCTTTCAAATCTGAAATATAAACCATCAAGAACACAGAAATATCTGGGCTGATCTGATCAGAGCCAAATCTCGCCGTTTGGACCTTTCTTAGCTGATTGACACCTTGCCACCCCCTCGGCAATACTCTCAACTGCTATGGTATACCAACCCATTGGTTCATATTTCATATTTGAATGGGAACGCTGTGTTATCAACATAACCATGGTTCCCTAAAATATAAATATCAACCATATATCTTTGCGATCACTGTGGTTCCATATTGCCTCAAAAGAAAACATAGAAAGAGTGTCAGTGTCATAAGATCGAGGTCCCCAACTTTTGCGAGATTTGGCAAATCTGCTCAGATATATCTGGGTTCTTGAGGGAAATAACCTATCGGTAATGGTTGAGGTTTCTATATCAGGTAACCACGGTTATGAGGCTAAACCTCAAATTTTGTCGCAGTTAAAGAATTATTTATGGATTCAAAGCGATTTAAGTAGAAGAGAGTGGTTATAGTGATCATCTTGACCTTGGCCTAAGTAAAAGAAGATAATCTTTCTTTCCCTCCACACCTCTGTCTGAATTTGTCTGTCTGGCCCTTTCTCTCTCAGGTAGTCCAGGGCGCCCAGGTCTTCCCGGAATTGCCGGCATGCCAGGCCGCAGTGTCAGTGTGGGGTACCTGCTGGTGAAGCACAGCCAATCAGAACAGACGCCTATGTGCCCTGTGGGCATGGCCAAACTGTGGGAAGGATACAGTCTGCTGTACTTTGAGGGCCAGGAAAAGGCCCACAATCAGGACCTAGGTGAGACACACTGTATTTGTGCTGTGAGCGATAGTAAAAGT
>JAOVYW010006245.1:1668-34468 GCA_025775045.1 Hiodon tergisus
CAGAGTACCAGTGAATCAGGGTTCCGCTCACCTTGTGCAGAGTACCAGTGAATCAGGGTTCCGCTCACCTTGTGCGGTCCCGTGTTTATCTCCTTCCTCTCCATTGCACACGTCACCGCTCTGTGCCTCGGGCTGAGACGATCTTGAGCCCTCCCCTGGTTAATTTGGCATATTTCCCTCAGGTTGTCCTTCCAGCTTCGTTTTACCAACATTATAGATGCAGTGCCTTTGGGCTTGTCTGTGCATGTGGAGACTGGAAATTTTTTTGTCACGGTTTCAGTATAGGCTGGGTGGACTGTTATTGCAGTCCTAATCAGTAAGACGTTTTTGCTGGGGATTTTTTAACTGTTTTTTTTTTTTTGGTAATACAACATTGACTACCACTCGGTACACTTAAAAGAATGGCTCCCATGGTGTGGAGGTTTAAGGGTTTTAGCAGTCCCCTTCCTTGTTCCACTGGGAAATCCACTGTCCTTCCAGTGCATCCCAGCCATCCCCGTGGTAACCCCAACCCCTCCCCCTCCCCCCCAATTGCTTGGCAGAGGGAATGTGCCAAGCGTACAGCGGGCCGGTTGCCCACAGATGTATATCCTCATCCATCTCCGCCCTAGCTGGCCGGCGACAAGCTTCTGCCAAACCCCTCTTCTTCCATTACGACTGTGTGTTCGTGCGCTCCCTCATAGCCCCCTCCCTTAGGCTCACCTGCTACTCCATATGCGAGGATACCTTCCACCTGCCTGGTGATACCACCCAGGGCTCTGGTCTGCCCCTTTAGCTTGCCAGGGTTCTGTTTATCCAACCAGCAAGGGCTGTTTCCCAGAAACCTGGATTGCTTCTGTCTATATCTAGCTCTATAAATGAATGTAGACATATATGTAAAATTCTAAGCTGTGCGTAGTGCCTTGGATTAAAGCCTCTGCCAATTATCATAATTATCAATTAATTATAGGAAGCTTCATTGCCAGATTTTTCTTAGTGAGACCATTCACACACTCCAACACAGAGGGCTTTCTACAGGATTTCCCCCCCCCCCCCCTTGACAGTGTCGGTTTTTTAAAGGTGTAAACATTGGCTATTGATAGGGCCAAATGTGAACAGATGGTTTTAAACGACAGGTATGACAAGGTTGTGAAAAAACACTAAGTGATTCACCATACTTTCCCTTTCCCCAAAATCTTATATCACTGTAATTTAATAGAACACAATTTGTGTTATTTGCCTAAGGCAAGCTAGTAAGCATACGCATATGCTAAAGAGTAAAAGCACAATTTGGCAATATTACTAACAAGCACAATGACTGTTTTTTGTTTCCATTATGTTGTATTGATACACAAATTGACTGACTGAAAAATAACTCCTTGAGCATTGCTGGCCGATAGGGTATCCTGCCTTTATCTAGACAGCCAGATACAGTGCCTTTCACACACTTTTGAGTATTGAAGAGAGAGATGCCTTCCCCTGAACACTGTGAGAGAGAAAAATATTTCACCAATTGTGAGTAGGAAGAAGGAGGCCCTGTGTTAATACCCCGAAGTGATGTTTGTGTTGTTGTTGTGTGTGTGTGTGTGTGTGTGTGTGTGTGTGTGTGTGTGTGTGTGTTTGCATATGTAAGTGTGTGTGTACCATTTTAAAAACTCAGCGAAGTGACCACTAATGATCCAGTTAGCACCTGGATGCTCATTGCTACTGTTTGGATGGGTTCCTGCTGCGAAGCTTTGTACCAATGACGCGTTTATTTTAGAACTACACCGTCTCCTTAACATAAACCACCATCACGTGGTAACAATTTACTGAAGACGTTACTGAAAACATTGCCTTGTTATTATTGAGTGTGATGTGTTTGAATGGGGGTAAGCTGAAGTAATCAGCTTGCCTTGAGTTTCCACTGTGCCAACCTCAAAAGGTTTATCTTTCTGTGAATTCTCTCTGCTCTCCGTCAGCGTTGTCTTGTGTTTCTCCTGCTGCAGCTTCTAAACTTTGATAGCTGAATGATGTTGCTTCGTGTTTCTCAGTAGCTGATAATTTTTTCATTAGATCTAAAGGATGCTATTTCGTGAAAATAGCTTTCTGTAGTTGGTGCCAAGGCACAATGTAATGTGTTCTTTTTCTCCTTCGTTAATAAGGTAGGGATAATAATTTCAAAATTCATTAGTAAAGGAGTAAATACCAGACAGCACCATACTTCTGCTAATGTACATAGCAAGGTCATAATTCCAGGATTTGAAATGACGAGTTTCTTCATATATCAGGAATTAGCTTTCGTCGTTACTATTAATTCAGGGCCTTAAAATTGCAATCACGGCAAAATCTCTCGGCATAATTCACCCTTCCCTTATGTTCCCAACACTGGCTGCCTGGCCAGTGTAACAGACATCATTAAATATGTTTTGTCCTTCTGCGTCTTGGGAGGTCAAAGGAGGGCATTGCAGTTGAACGTGAGTATGTTTGGGTGCGTCCAGTTCATCATGGGTAGAACATCTTTATAAATGAGCATAAAAATAGGGAATGAACTTTAATCAATTCACAATTTAGCTGCAGTTTTACGCACGTTTTTCCCCATGCTTAAACATGTTGGGTTATGGATGCATTGCGCTGAATAGATGAATTGCGCTATAAGCTTTAAACCAACTCTACAAAAATGTGAAAGTTTACCCTTGCGATACATAATTATATAGTCAGGTTTAATAATAAACCATTTGTTTCAGAAATGCATGCAATTCAATCATTTAAGTCAAACTTTAAATAAACTCTTCACCTTTCTGTCTGAATGGGCTGGGTTCGTTCATCAGAGAGCCGGCTTGGCATTCCTCAGCAGCTGGAGGCATTTGGCTGCTTGGCTGCTTGGGCCGCGTCTCCGTCTGATCCGGGCCGGCTGAATTTGGGTCGCATCGGGGGGTCGGGGGGGGGAGCCCATTGTCTCTCATGTCCCCCGCCCAAGATGGTCATCAAAAATTTACTGTATTAATTAAAAGGTCTAAAGACTGGATCCGGTTGCCTTTTCTCTCGGAAAGGTGAGTCGGTTTTATTAATTCTGTGGCACAATTGGAATTTCTCCGTGCACTCATACTTTGTGACTTCTGGTTTCCTAGGCTCCGTCTCAATGTAAAGTTTTAATGATGTTGGAAAATCAAATCAGACAGAAGTGTCTCATCTGAATCAACGCTTCGTGTCCATTGGAGAATCTTTCCTCAGGTTAAGCTCCTTCCTCAGAGGTATGCCTTCTCAGGCCGCTTCCCCTTAACCGCTTGTTCTAGCAGCTTTGAATGGACTGGGAATACGTGATTAAAAATATCAGGTTAGCTGTGCTGTTTAGCCAGAATTGTGTGCATTAGCATTAGCGGCTCAGCGGACAGGCTTGTTGCTCCGGGAATGAGTCTGCAGGGGAAAGGAAAATGTTCCAGGCGGCACCCCGTCCAGACATCCACTCTCCATCCACCCACGCCAGCGCTCCATCAGGCGGATCATGCCATTTTTGTGTTTTTGTTTTATTGTTTCCTCCATGCTAGAGATGACGCAACCTTCTGCCCAGATAAAGATAAGCAGTTCGGTACTGTCCAGAAAAATAAACAATGGCTACTTGGTTAGCCTAGTTAGCGTACTGCTCGTTCAAATGCTACCAGTGGGTGTGAACTAGCTTTCATATATTCCCCCGCAGACAATGCCATGTTCTCTAGAGTAAATAATAACAATGATCATAATAATAATAAGGAGAAGAAGAAAAATAAGATTTTTGTTTTTCGCTTTTCATTTTTCAGGAAAGTCTCTAAGGACTTTACATGAATCCATAAAAAAGAGCAGACAAACAGAAGTGAATTACAGAGCACTTTGGATGAATCATCCAGCCAAACCCCCTGAAAAGCAGGCCGGGTCAACTGTGAGCGGAACCAAACTTTTGGGAGGGGATTAATTAATCCAGCTCTGGTCAGCCAGGTCACGTATGCTTATGTGAAGAAGTGTAGGTGCCAAAACGCATAACGGCAGACTACAGTCAGTAAGGGAAGAGTGGAACTTCTGAACCACTGTCAGCTGGTACCAGAGACCGGGGCAGGAACGATTCATTTTAGCGTTAAACAGATTCATGTACCCAGTCTTTCCACAGTGATGTAGAAGGCTTCCCTGATGTAATACCTTCCTGCACATTTCTCCAAATTTGCAGTAATGTTGTCAGGGAGTTTTTTTTCTTTGCACTGCTGTTTTTTTTTAAATGTGAAGTACAACAGCGAGACATTTTGGAAACTGTCTGTCTGACTTTTTAAAATTTCCATTGCTGAGAGTGCTAATCACAGCCGTGAGTGTGCCACTCTAAGTGAAAGCGGCGCTGATTGCTCTCGGGGGGGGCCAAAGTTTATCAAGGCGTAATTACACAGCGGGTCCAACCCTTGGGGTTACCGGGTACACCAGAACCGCAAGTCCCCCCTCCAAGCCCCTACACCAAGCGGCATCTCGGGCAAACTGAAATTTGAGTTCAGTGTGAATAATCTCAACGGTCTCTAGAATGACCTCCTCTCTGGCTCCTGGTGACACTGAATCTTTGGGTCAGCTGAGGAGACAGGCAGTAGATAATGGAGGTTTGTCTATATGAAATTTCACGATGTGAAATGAATAAAAGGAACTTATGATATTCCACTTTAGGAACGGCTGTGGCTGAGACTGGACGTCAATCATTATTTAAATTATTGTTGTGAAAGATTCTTAACAGGGCAGGCAGTTCCTGTTCTTATTACCAGTTCATGATAGATATGGAACAGCCTGCCCTGTTACCATGTTGCTGAATCAAATTCACACACACTGGTTCTATAAATAATTTCCTTTGTGTGTGTGTGTGTGTGTGTGTGTGTGTGTGTGTGTGTAGAGCCATTGTGAGAATATGTGCAGAATGTTTGTCTTAACTATACCAGAAAGAGTCCATTAACTCGCTTCCCCACTAACAAAGCTACATTTATTGTGTTTCATTTGGATTAAACTTCCTTGATAAACAGCCTGCATGATATTTCAGTACCATGCAGGTATTGCATACCAATACAGAGTAAATGTAAAGGGGTCATTCGTTCTTTTTTTTAATTGTCCAAACTATAAAAAGTCTCGTTTTTTTGGTTAGCAGTGAAAATGTGCAGTCCCCCACCGAGCAACAGAATAGTAGACACAATTTGGGGGTTTGAAACCGGGTGTGATGTACTGTAGAGCAACACTTAGCCATGTCTATTATTTCTGATCAATGTGAACACCCACGATCTTACACAGACTTTCGGTGCTTGTCAGATCTGCCAGGTCACCTCGGCCGATGGGCCCTCCAATGGAAAATCGGCAACAAGCAAATTCACATTCCCAAACTCTCGTTCAGAAGGTAGATCATGAAGAAGTCCATTACTGCTGTCTGGAAGTCCCTGGGAAGCTTTTGAGAAAGAGGTAATGGAGAGAGACAGCTCAATATGCTCCTTCTAATTATAATGCCGGTGCTGGCCACGTGAGACAGATCAGACCGGACTTCCTGTTGCAGTGTCCTTTAAAAAGGCTCCCCGTCGTTGGTCTTTGATCCCACTATCACCACCTGAAACCGACCTTGAGCAGCCAGGCAGCTGTCGCTGCTGAGGGGGGGGGGGGGGACTTCCAAGTGTGCTTCATCTTGGAGAACCGGGGGTGGTCCGCCTGGCTCTTTCAGCACTGTGTGAGCAAGGACAGCTCCCATGACCGTCCAACTGGCCTATCGATGCAAACTGCATTTGCGGGGACTGCCTGGGAAGACCGGGCTCCAGTCATAAGCAGCGTTTTCTATCTGCTCTCCTGCCACCATCACCTGGGGCCACTCCCTAGGGAAAAAAACACCCAGGCCTGCTGGGGATGGGCATGAGTGTGATCTAAGCACATCTGTTCCAATGTGCATTTCTGAGTTAGCCGATGTTGCTCGGGGTAATTTGCTTGACGGGAATCCTATCCCTAAAGATATCCAGCAGATGGAAGGCAAACAGAGCTCACAACTCACACAAATTGTTTTGTCTTTGCTGGTTGTTGATAGTATTTTAGCAATTTAACTGCAGGATTTTTTTTTGGCCGATTTAACCAACTTCATATATTATTTCTGTGCGTGCGTGCGTGCGTGCGTGTGTATGAGAGAGAAATAGAGAGGGATCTGTTTATGTAGGGGGTCTCAAACTGGGCTTCGTCAAAACCATGATATGATTTGCCTGGCACTTTTACGACAAGAGCATCCTCTGAACTTGTGAATGGGAGTACATTCTAATTCCATTTACAAATCAGATACATAATCCAATATATGTCCCCGCATTGTATAGGTTTGTGCTTCTTTCTCTTTAAACGTTGGCTCAGAAAGCAAAGGGTATCTGCACATTCACAGATAATAAAAAAGTGATATATTCATATATTCAAGTCTTGTCAATTAGCAGCACAAACTTGGGCTGAAAACATATTCCTTTAATAAATTTGATTGTCAGCGCCCCTTGTTTTACTTCTTTAGTCAGCACGCGCGATGTTTCAGTGTGAAAACTATGAATGGCGTGAGATTGATCGGAGCATTACAGAGATTTCGGCGTGCTGTTCCTCGCGAAGCTCGTTTTTTCAGTGAGCCGGGGTGCTGGTGTCGAAAGAGGAAGGCGGGCCAGACCGGGCTTGTTCTCTGCTCCACGGGGGGTTCCTCTGGGCGTCCACTCGCGCTTCGCTCAGAGCCCCACTTCTGAGGGACACCACTCTCACCACCTCCTTATTACTGTCTGAAAGCAGCGCAGTTAAGTGTATCCGTTACTATAGTGACAGTCTCCCTTTCAGAAACGTGTAATAACAAGGCGTGGTCTTTTTTATGACTGGGGAGGGATTTTTAATCCGTTGTGCAAAGATAGAAATTCTTACTGATATTATTTTGCAGATGAACAGACAGTGGTTTGGGGATATTTTTTACATTTGAAAAAATCTGAAATATTTTGGAGGCTGTTCCTAGGGAGGGGATCACAAGGTTTAAGACTCTGACAGTCACGCACAGTAAAGCAGAGATATGAAAGGGGATATTTTGCCGGCATAATTATTGCTATGACTGAACTTGTGAATATCAATCAACTCATCGACATTACTGACTCCATGCACCATCTCTCAGGATGGGACAACATTATAGGAAACAAATAACTAAATATCTATAGAGCACAGAGAGTTATTCAACAACTATACTTTGAATCATCTGTTAAAAATATTAGTAAATACCAGGGACTTTATTGATATCCCTGTTTTTAATAATTCTAATGCTTATAAAAGTATATATTCTATAAAGAATTATAGATCATATTGCAATGTCTAAAATATCTTGTGTAACTACCAAAAAAATGAATTGAAACTTCTAAAGAAACTCCGAAGTGACAGGACAGATCTTTGGGACGTGTTGCCCTTGGAAACAAACAGAGGCCTTTCTTTTTCAACAACAAGTCTCTCTTCAATGAGCCCTAGGCAGGTTTTCACTGAAGTAAAAGGGTAGCTGAGTTGTATTGTGATGGAGGATTAACCGGGGGTAAAAGATCAGGGGGTGGGGCGTGTGGGGGGTGTCGCCTCCTCTCTGGAAGGTCAGCGGGGGAAAGGTTGTTTTTTAGCTCAGACTCCCTAAGTTCTCCGCCAACACCTGCACACCGCTCTGCACACCGCTCCCCACACCTCTCCGCACACCGCTAACCACACCTCTCCCCACACCTGTCTGCACACCACTCCCCGCACCACTCCCCACACCACTCCCCACACCTCTCCGCACACTGCTCTGCACACTGCTCCCCACACCTCTCCGCACACCACTCCGCTCACCACTCCCCACACCTTTCTCCACACCTCTCCCCACACCGCTTTGCACACCTCTCCCCACACCGCTCTCCACACTCCACTCCCCACACCTCTCTGCACACAGCTCCGCACACAGCTCCTCATACCGCTCCGCTGAAGAATAGTCAGGCTTTTAGATCTGGTTAATATAATTATTCCCTCTCCCTTTAAAATTCAACTGTAGGTTTTTTCAGACCGCTGTGCTGTTCATGTTTCAATGGGATTAGACATACTCTTTGCGAATGGAGAGCACAGGATTCTGTCTCAAAAGTTTTACAATCCCTTAGCTTTGGCGCCAGATTCCGCCCGTCACTTGGAACTGTTGCTCGACACACCGTGTTATAAACCTGAGTCTCTCCAAACCCTCGGATTTGTTCAGCCGATGGGGTCAGCAGTTACGCCTAGCTGCTGCTGGTTGTTGGTCATTTATCTGTGTTTAGCTTTCTGAGAGCTGCACATGTCAACTCTGAACATTTAGTTTATCATTACAAGCAGACGTTACCAGTACCACTGGGTACCAGTACCACCGGGTACCACTGGGTACCAGTACCAGTAACACTGGGTTAAGTTATTTAGGACAGAATCAAAGCTTTGATGCTTCTCCTGCCTATCCGAATTATGAATCAAAAGAAGAATTTCCTTGTTGACTTCTTGATATCTTAATACATGCAGGGGAGAAAACATTTGAACCTTGAACAAAACCAGAACTTTACATTTAGCTGCGATTATAGGTTGTCATGCAAAGGATCCCTTTTGATCAAAGGTCTAAGTTTGGCGAAACATCCTGTTAAATTTCCATAGGGGTTCTGTCCCGGCCAGAGGTGGTGTTGGGTTCAAACGGAGCCGCACCTCCTCCCTTGGGCTAGGTTGGCCTTGATGTTTCTGCGGGTGACATAAAACTGGGCTTGTGCTCCAAGAGTCTCGCCGCTGGCCACTAAAACGCTGGGTTTTCAGGACCAGTGAAAACCCTGTAGTAAGTTGTCCTAATCCTATATAAATTGACTGGCCTTGTGTGACATTTTTGAAAGGGACATCTGTGGGATTAGAGAAACGCTGAGCCACTCTCCTGCTGCCAAATTTGTTTAAGTTCCTTCAGACAATTGGAGGCAGCTGGGCGATCCCTCCCAGAGCTGATGTGCTTCTGCACTGGAAATGTGAGGTAATAGAAGAGTGCATGTGTATGTGTGTGTGTGTGTGTGAGAGAGTGTGTGTGTGTGTGTGTGTGTGTGTGTGGATGTGTGTGTACGTGCGTTTGTGCGTGTGTGCGTGCGCGTGTGTTTGTGCGTGCATTTCTGCGTGTGTGCGTGCGTGTGTGCGTCAGTGGGTAAGTGTGTGTGTGCGCGTCTGTGTGTGTGTGTGTGCGTGCGCATGTGTGTGTGTGTGCGTCAGTGGGTAAGTGTGTGTGTGCGCGTCTGTGTGTGTGTGTGTGTGAGCACGTGCACTTGTCTCTGTGTGTGTGTGTGTGTGTGTGGATGTGTGTGTGCGTGCGCGAGTGTGAGTGTGTGTGGATGTGTGTGTGCGTGCGCGAGTGTGTGTGTGTGTGGATGTGTGTGTGCGTGCGCGTGTGTGCGTGCGTGCGTTTGTGCGTGTGTGCATGCGTGTGTGCGTCAGTGGGTAAGTGTGTGTGTGTGCGTGCGTGTGGGTAAGTGTGTGCGCGTCTGTGTGTGTGTGCATGCGTGTGTGGATGTGTGTGTGCGTGCGCATGTGTGTGTGTGTGCATGCATGCGTTTGTGCGTGTGTGCGTGCGTGTGTGCGTCAGTGGGTAAGTGTGTGTGTGCACGTCTGTGTGTGTGTGTGAGCACGAGCACTTGTCTCTGTGTGTGTGCGTGCGAGCACGTGCACTTGTCTCTGTGTGTGTGTGTGCGAGCACGTGCACTTGTCTCTGTGTGTGTGTGTGTGTGTGTGTGTGTGGCATTAGGGACAGAACAGAACCTGTGTCATGGAGATGACCTGCATTCCTGTTGTGATAAAGTGGTAGGGCAGAAGAAGCGGGTTTCCCTATGATCAGCCCCCCCCTCGCTTTTCGCTCTCCTACATAATTGGATTCTCTATATGCACAAAGAGGGGGCCGTGGGGGTACGACCCTAGGAGAGATTGATTGGTAAACAGATGTAGGAGGGGCGCACTTCTGCAATAGAGGGAGACCTGACCCCTCCCACTCAGGGGTCGCTGCAGCCTCATGAAAATCCCATTACTCCATCTTCCAGTCGTGGCCGGCGGAATGGTTCCTTTCTTCTGTCATTTGCTTTCATTGGGCTTGGCTGCCAGCTGAATTCCTGGTGCCTGGTTCCTATGCACAGGTCACGTATCATTTACACTGGTAGGGCTCGGCCTGCGTTATTTCATAAGTAAACAAACCACACCCCCAGGGGTATTCCACAACTTTACTGCTAGTTTACATTCATTTGGCTTTCTGTCATTTAAATTGCAATGCAAAACCGACGGGCAAACTTTTGGAAATACATACGTTAATTAACTAATTGAATAACAAATGTATTTAGTTTCTATATCCATTCATTTCTGTAGTGAATTTAATCTATTTAAACTGAATGCCATCTCTTGGGCCTCCATGCATAGTGATAGATTTAAGCCAGTGCTGGATAAACTTACAATTTTTTCTTTTCTCTAATAGTTAGTGAGATCTTCTGCTCTGTTTTAAAAAAATTATTTTTAATTCATGTATATTTCTTAAGTACTGCATTTTATGGTTAAAAGAACTCGGATAAGTCGAAAGAGGTTACCTTATTGAAAGGGCATTGTCTGTGGGATGTAACCAGAGGATTCTTTCTTATGTAATCTGCATGAATTCCCTCTACGATCGGGATAGAGGCCATCGGATCTAATGAATGCAGTTTAGTTGGGGAAAGAGTCTGTCCGTCTGACAGAGATATGCATTTGCATACATTATACGGCAGTTCCAAAGGAGGCCCACATGGAAGGATATTCAGTGGTAAAAACAATAGTCCTGTCAATAGCTCAGCATCATGTTATAAAGGGACATTTACCAGCCTCCGCTGCAGTCTTACTGTCTGTGACCGTGCAGTCTCCTTGCACATCACACCCAGGCTGTTTTTTGGCTGTCATCCGAGCACAATCGGTCACACAAACTGAGAATGTGCTTGGATGACAGCAAAAAATGGTGCAGCGAGACCACGTTGCTTTATGTTTGTTTCTTTGAGTCTCCAGACTTTTTCAAATTGTGGTTTTAACAATATGGTATTGCCCCATAAGAGGTTAAATTAGTTATTCTCTTTTTTTGGTGCAAATACCTTCCAAACAAAATACACCAGCTGAAATGCCTCAAACTGAAATATCATTATTTCAATTCCTTGCTCATATAGTTTTTAATGATTTTTTAATTGATTTTTTTTACATAATCCTAATGAATTGCATAATGCTAATAATGCTGTCTAATCAATACTAACACTGTGGTCTTCCCAGTGGTTTTCTCTGGGGAATCCCATAACACCAGCAACTCTCCTGCCAATGCGAGGTCCTGAGCTGTTGCTGTTACACAGACATGTAACAGCTTTTTGTAACAGAGTCACAAGCAATCCGGCCATTCTGTGCTTCTTGCCAAATAGGGCAAGATCTGTTTTACTTCCGGCGATCCAATACACTTAAATGCAAATTACACGTTGCGGTGACAGAAAAAAGTAGTTTCATGTAAAAGAATGCCAGATTAGTTCAGTTAGATAATGGATGTCTCTTTAATGACTTGGCACCTGGAGCAGTTTGGATCCAGAGTTTCCCGAGTCCAGTTTCCTGTTTTAAGGACTGGCTGTGCTAATGATGAAATTGTTTTCCAAAGGGCAGGTGGAAAAACAGAAGTGTTTCTTAGTAAGTCCCGGGCCTGTGAAAGTTTTTAAACAAACAATCCAGGAGAAACTTGTGAATGTTGGTCGTTGGGAACAAAGGAGCGTGCCGCCTAAATCTGGGAACGCTTGTAATGATTTGCAAGCTTTTCTCGCAGTTTGGAAAATCTGCTCGCCAGCGTCTCCAATCCCGGGTGGAGAGCGGGATGTGGTTCATTGCGGGGTCCAGGATTTAACCCCCGAAGTCTCACTGCTTTCATCTGTCGCTAACATTTCTGCTTGCCCCCAACGGCTACGTAGCAGACCGTTAAGGGTGGAGTGAAGCTTCACTGACAGCAGGTTTTTGAAGGGGCGGGCCATGCCGAAATATTAAACCCAAAAACCTCTCCTTAATTGCGGCATTCTAGGAAAGCCAGATGCAGAAGAACTGAGGAAATGGTCTGGGAGGCAGAAGAAAGACATTCCCAATCTGCGTAATAAATGCCTCTCTGCTGCAGCAATAATTTGCACAGATGCTGAGCCCTCCACCCCCCCATTCTGATATCACTGTAGCTAGTGCTGCACCATATCGTTATTTCGTCAATTTGAAAGGCCCCACGGTTTTTATGCATGGGAAACGGGGAAAATGAATTAACGTGTGTTTGTCACACCTTCATGGACTGTTGTGGTCTCCTGATAACATGCATTCAGAATGTCTCTGCCTCGTCTGAACAGTACAGCGACCGGAGTCTCTCAGTGATTTACACCAGTGCTTGTGATCAAAAATGTGACAAATTGTGAAAAATAACGGTTTAAAGCGTACAGCACCACCTCTCTCAATGCCATGTGGAAAATTTAGTTTTCTGGCTAGGCTAAGCACACTGAACCAGAAAAATGACGCGGCAGTGTGGAGGCCTACCACCGGACGTAATTACTTTCACAGGAGGTGGCGAAGAGGGTCATAAAAACCTCTGTCTTTCAGACCTTTACTTCGCACACCATTGCGTCATTGCCCATTATTTTAATTTCCTGTAATCTGAAAGGCCTCCTTTCTCCCTCTTTATATCAAGGTTCCTCGTGTCCCAAACGAGTCCCTATTTCCGCCCTCTAGAATGCTATGTGGGTACTGTTCGAGAGTGATCACAGGGGTTCACGTTTTTACGGTCTCGTGGACTGGGGTTTGTTGTAACAGTTAAAACAAAATATTATAGAACGAACTGAAATCTTTGTGGTATCCCCCTCGCAGGTTCCCCACAAACACACGATACTAAGGATAATAAATATTTAAAAAGTGAAGTCCTGCCGGGGGAAAAAAATAAAGGACAATAAATACTTAAATAATAACGACCTGTCACATTCTCCATCAGGGCTGCTCTCTCTCCGCTTTCTGTTGTTGCTTTGTGTGTGTTTTATGTCTCTCTCACTCTCTCTCTCTCTCTCTCAAACCCCTGGCCCCTACTGAGAGGAAAAACAGGTCTTAAAATAGGTCGCAATCATTGTTAGATCCCCAGCAGGTACAAGTGGGTGTGTCCCTCATCAGCCCTCGCACGCCCAGCGGACTGACACGTGCCACGTGCCACGTGCGTCTACGTTCCCATTTTGTGTGTAGCATGTGCGTGAAACAAACGCGTACGAGTCCCAGCCTTGTCTGGACTAACAAAATTTTCCCTCATATTAGGGGCGCAGTGTCGTTTTCCTGTTATATATTTCGTCCCGTTTGAGGTGCAAATAAATCAGATGTTCCTTGCTGATGCTCTCGAGACGCTCATTTAATTTGTTTTCACTCTGCAATCGGAGATGTCAGCTCCAGTAAACGCTGAGTGAGGCTGGTGAGCGAGAAGGGCCACCATTGACCCACGCGTGATTTGTGTTTTCCCGGCAGAACGCGAGGCCTTCAGCCGCCTCTCTGTGGCGCACCCCCCGCCAGCCACACCCTCCGCGTCACCGGCAAGGCTACCGACTGAGATGGTAAGTGGGGCTTTGTGGCTTTTTTTTTTTTCCCTGTCGTGTGCATAACATCTGCCTACCAAACTCCCATCTGTACAGCAGATGTAAATCAGTTGCACAAACTGGACGAGCGATGCAGGGGTTTTGGGTGGAATGAAAACGTTTGGAGACTGTGCTGGCTGGCACTCCCGCAGTTCGGCTTCATCTGTTTCTGTACGTTAGGCCTCTCTGAACAGCGGCGCTGTCCAACATTTACTCAGCAATTACGCCATGCGGAGGCAGAGAGGTTTACGGAAACTTTGGGCGCAGTCCAAAGCCATGGGCAATCAAATAGGTGGGGTTCATATTTATTTATTTATTTATTTATTTGTCTGGGGAGGCATGGTTTTGTTTTTCCCCCTCGGGTGTGTAAAACACACACAAAGCAAATGCTGTCTTGTTTCAAAAGATTAGAAGAACTCAAAAAAACTTTGAGTCTGGGCTTTGTGCCTTGAGGACAGCTTAACAGATCTTTGATTCCATTCTTTTGGCTTTTCTGGTTCTTTGTAAGCTGCATTGTGATAATGGGGGCTTGCAGACAAACAAGCAAGACCACGCAGGCCCATAACTCTGTTGTGATGTTGTCGGCAGAACTTACTGTGAAGTCGGAAAAAATCAGTGGCGTCGTCAGAACTCAGCAGAAACGTATTTCACCGCATAAGCAGGCTGTCGATCTGATAACGGGTGTCTAGAAGGTATTTGTACGCTCCGCTCAGTCCATGGGATAATCCTCAAACAAATTTCACACAATATACCCACTTTTTGTGCTGGATGTTTTTATTTAATTTATTTTTCTCCTGTTTTTTCTCAGCCTCTGGTTTATACTTCGCAATTCAGCAATTCAGGTTAAGTTCCTTAAAGAAATAAAAGGTTACAAGCCCTTCCCTTCTCTAACCTTAATGGTTACTCAAGCCTTGTAAACGGCAGCTATGGGTAACTATGGTTTTGTTTTTTCTATTTGTTTACAAACAAATACATTTTCCCCAGATTAATATCAGTGTTTACAGACTTGGCTATACTTGTGAATATTTTAATGAAGGGTTATTTGCCTACGTGCGGAGGCAACGCTCTTCCCCTTAGGTGCAGTCAGTAGCTTTATAGCTATCTTGTTGTCCCACAAACCCGATGACTTCATATGTCTTCATGTATTTCGACCAACCGAAATGATTTCAGTGGCCAGTCATTCTGCACCTAGGCCATGTGAAGGAATCTCCCTCCCATCAAATTGAATGACTCTCCTACTAGGTAATGTCCTGTCTGCTTTTGGGTTACTAGTATGAAATCACTGCACAGTAATACTTGCACAGATACGAAAGATAAAGCAGCCCCATCTTTATCTATTCAAGTGTGAAATAAATCTCCAACGCGATAATAAGTTAAAGGCTGCCGGCGGTACATACAGCGGTACTTTCAATATATCACTTCCTGAATATCTCACAGTCTTTATTACAACATCATGTGTTTCAATCAAACCTCCACTGTCTACGTACATAATATCAAGAAAGTACCCTGACATCTTCTTTTATGAGAAATAATTTCATATACCATTTCCTATTCTCAAGAATCCACTGGAAACATCATGCAAAGCGTTTTTTTCAAAGGGACTCCTTACGCTCTCCTGCAAGACTCAAATGGGGGTATTGCAGATTTTAACGGGTGTTAAGCCCAGGTGCGTTGTATTAATCTGCCAGAAACTGAGAAAGTTGTCATCACCTGACTGGAGTATGCAGTCAGTCAGTGTGGTATTGTGGAGCCTGAGGTTCTTGTGTTCTATCTGACACCTGAAACAGGGTGTAGTTTTTAAAGTACAGTGTTAACATGCTCATTACATGTAGTGTGGGTGGTAATTAGAGCCCTTGAAGTTTGGACACTGTCACCAAATTTCTATTTTTTATTTCATTTGCATCAGATGGTACGCCAGTACAATAGTCAGTCGTTGAAAAAATTAAAGCATGAATCGGCTTTTCAGCATCTTTAGGAAACAAAGTCTCATGTGAGCCATGTTGCCCAGGTGGGGAGTTGTGATTATGGTGATTTTTTTGACATGTGGAGCTTGGTGGATGTGTGTTGGGTGAGTTGGTCCAAGAACAGCACCTTGGGGGACACCATGAGTGACTAACACTGTATCAGATATATAATTTCTGCTAAATTACACACCTAGTCCATTCAGAAGTCAATGTGATTAACAATTTTCAAATTAATTGTAATTCCTGACACTTAAATATGATTTAAGGTTTTTTAATTGTATCAAGGCTCCAGTTGTCTTCAGTTAAGTAGGTTAATCAATAATTTAATAACTTAACCATACCACAGATTGCTAATTAAAGCATGCTGCTATGAGATGCGACTGTGAAGGTATCTTTAGGGTATATATTTATGTTTCTACATTGCATACTTTCAGATAGTTTAAAAGATGCACACTTGATTCTCTTGTGCAACAGCTTCCGTGTGTCTGCTAGTTGTGAGCAAAAACACTTTCAATCGGAGCTGAGACTTGGGGACTTGGGGACTTTGGGCAAGGTGAGGAAATTCTGGGGGGTTACCTTGATTACCAGGGCAATTGTGTGGCTGGGGGATGGGGGGCTCAGTAATAAATGGACAAAATTAGGTTTAACAGATTTTCTCAATCTATAATTGTTTGATATCAGCCACATATTGAGATTAGTTAACCTATTGCTGTTAATGAAACAGCTTGAAGGAAATAATGTTGGTGAAACTTAAATTTGCCATTTGTAATTATTTGTAATTTACTGCAATCAATATAAATGCACACCCTTAAACCACAGGCAAACAAATGCATTTTGAAATTAAACAACAAAAAACAATTTATATGATTTAAACAATGATATGCTTTCAATGAACAAGCCACAGGTAATAGAGTATAGAAATATGTTCAACGGTGTGTGATGTAATATTCTATTAGCTGCTGCATTTCTGTCGTGGCTGTGAGGAATAGAGAGAAAATGATGCGTTGACATACATTACTCACGCAACGCAGAAGTGCACCCGAGTGCTTTGGCGGACAAGCCCTTCGGTGAACTGTCTGCTACAGCTTACAATGTGCAAATAATCACTTTAACCAGTGGATACACCTGCCAAGCACTTACAGCCGCCTCGGTCTGGACAGCGACAAAAAGGCTCATCCCCCGGCCCGGCTATTTATCATGTAAATGAACCCAACAAAGGTGAAATTGCCCCCCTCCACTGCATATCTCAATTCATCACAGGCTACCAGGCGAAAGGCACATTAAATTAGACTGATCTGCCTGAAGATGCTGGCCTGCTGGGAGGATAAATGCAGCCTGGCATCCCACGCACTAGAGGTTTCATTGTCTCCACCGCTCTAATCAGGAGAACCTCATTCCCCCAACACCCCCACCCCTCCCTCCTCACCAGGCCTCCAGAGGGTTCAAATGTCACCTGACCGGCCTGTCAGCATACCATGCCATGTAAATACAGGCAACACTAACCTAGTTAACTCTTCCAGGTGGAACACCAGGAAAGCAGTATCTAATAAGACTTTGACAAAGGCAGCTTCAGCTGAAAAAAGGAAATATGGACAAGCATCTGTCTTTATTAATGTGGGGGCCTGAGTGGCTGTCTGCCTCTGATAATTCGGCGTTGAGCGGATAGCACCAGTTCCCGCACAAAGTGTCGGGCTTCGTTTCGGCCCGGCTCGAATTCAGGGTTCCAACTCGCAGGGTCACACGGAGTGAATCGGCTAACGGCAAAAAAGTCTCAAGAACCAAATTTAAGCCACACAGGTCGTTTGCAGGCCGCACATCAAAGTGTCCTCCGCTTTAACTGAGATTGATTATCAAATCCAAGCCCACCGTTTTGTTTTTAGTTCATGCAAAAAAAAATTCTAAATCCACACATCCAAACAACGTCCCCCCTTTTCACCATACTCATTGTAGTCCTTCACTATGACAATAATTAACGTACACGGACAAGCACAGCCATCCTTGCCTCCACACAAGTTGCCTTGAGGAAAAGGTTACATAAATAACCGTCTTCCTGCTCACTGGATGCGTTGTCACTGCCTACAGTAATTACCCGCATTACTCTTTTGTCATTCATTCTGGACGCTGTTCCACCAATTAGGCACGGTTAAACACTTACAACGTGTCGGGGTCATCCACTTAAGCCTCCGCAATTAAGGAAGAATTAAATAACCATTACAAATGCGGCACTTTGTTAATGCGACAAATTACTGGGAAGGTTCCCTTTTTTCTGTACTCTCCTGGAGCTTGAAAACAGTGGTGTCGCGACCATAAATCGCAACCGAGTCTTTTTGAAATTGCACGTTGCATCTTCGTTGTGGCTTCCAGGAAAACAAACGCTGAAACCGAATGTTAGCTTATTATAATACACCTGCAGTAAATGTCATTATACTGTGAACAGTACCGAGTAGTTGGGATTCTGTCTGGGGGGAAACTCTCATGCGTGCCAGAGTCTCGGACATTCCCAACCCCACACTGTTCGTCGTATAAGGGGCAGTGGGTTTCGGAGTGTTTTTAACAGACGCCTAGGTGGATTGCATGCTGTTGTTTTTCCACGCCACAGCGCTTTTTTGGCCAACTAAGGAGTCATCAAACGGACTCAGACATACAGACGGTATTTGTGCCAAGGCTCCCAGGCCAGGCCCCACATTGTCTGAATATACCCTGGACGATGACCTCTTGTTGAGGGAAATCTCTCTGTTTTGGTGATCTCTGAATGTGTCATTTATTCTTAAAGTTGTCAATATATCAGGATACATAAATCACAAAGACAGCTTCCTTGCCCGAAACAATTTTAACCTAAAACACATTTAAAAAACCTACCACAGTTGACAATTTTGGAACTGTGAAAATTATTTCTCGTTGTTACATGTCAGAGGCAGTTCCTGTATAATCAAAAATGTTTAAAACAAACAACAATAAAAAAAAAATAACGTTAGCCTGCTCTTGTTTACCGCATCCTGATTCGCTATTCAGAGAAAAGAAGGATTTTGATTCGTCATTTGCTCTCGCACTTTGCCGTCTTGCCAGAAACTACTGACCTGCCCCCTTCTGTTGCTGCCTGCCACATGGAAAGAGAAAAGGGGGCTTTAGGCTCCATGGGCACCCCTGGCACCCAGCTGTCCCTTCACCCCGGTCATGGAGTTCCGATCCAGACGCCCGCGTTTAGCGTCCCGTCGCAGATGGCTCACTAGAACCAGACCAAACCTAACAAAGACAGGCGGACACCCATCAACGGGGCACTAAGGAAAGAAAATCAGCTTCTTTTTTTTCTTTTTTTTTTTTGGACAAATACGGCGCTCAAAAACCATGGCAACAAGGAGACCTGACTGGGTAATTTGTAATTCATAGTAAGTAACACATCTTTCTCCTTTTTTTTTTTTTTTAACCCTAAGATTATCTGCAGCTGTATAGAAGCCCATTATGAAGGTTTTATTTGCTCTGAAAGCAGGCGCTGAATTAAACTGCTGAACCCACAAGGTCTTCTGAAATATTTACAGTACTTCCCCAACCAGCAATGTGCACACACCAAGTGCAAGAAAACACAAATTTGACGTACTTTTTCCACATTAAAAATATATACGTTTTCCTCTCACTTGTCCACATGAAAGACATATACCCGACCCGATGAGCCTTTGATTAGTTTTTTTAACCAATCAGATAGAACTCAGATAGAGGGTTATTTCAAATATTTATCTGGGATACAAATATCGCTATCACAATTAATTTCATTAGTTTCTTTTCCTCTTTCTTTCCCCCCTACTCCTTTGTTGCTGGAGCTGGAATTAGCCAGAGCTGGAATTAGCATTCTTGGCAGCAAGGAGTCCCCACAGCACAGCATTAAATCTGATATCTCTCTTACTGTGCCAGGACTGCTACCCATTTCTCGCTTTCTCCATCCCTCATCCTGGTGTGAGTTGAAAGCTCCCAAGGTTGTGCAGGTTATATGATTGTTTCCAAAAAATTATGTATGGGATCATCAGTTTTTGGATGGCCTTTTCCAACTCATCTGATCCTCATGACGCTATAAAATCCACTGTTGTGCAACCTGACTTATGGATTAAAGAATGAAAGAAATTCAGCCCCAGTATGGTTCTCGTACGACACCGAAGAAGCTGGGAGCGTTACGATGAGTGACTTTAAACGTGTCAGTCAAAAGGATGGTATATAGTGCAGTATGACCAATGACAAGGCAAGAAATGAAATTACTTCCTAGTGAAAGACACCAAACTCAGGGTAGCACTGTTTGGAAAGAAGTAGTACTTGGAGGCGGGCCCCCAAATGCTTGGCCAGGGATTGGGTGTGGTGCAGTGGAGAGAGTAAGGCGGTTGGCCTGGGTTAGGTGAGCTGAGGTCCAAGCTCCCCACACCGGTGGTGTTTGCTGTGAGCGAACGACTCTCAGTGAACTCACAGTTAGCGAACACAGAGCTAATGACCAGCACGACTTGGGCCAAAGTCATGTGACTATTCTGGTCTTCAAAATGCTTGACGGGATGTAACTGTTGGGAGAACATCTCCACGCCTGACTTTGATTGCTCTGACAGCAGTGGAGTTGTCACAAGTGAAGGTGTAAAGGAGCAGGAAAAAGTTCATGAAATCAATGCTAAAGATAAGATAATGAGATAAGAATCCTTAAAGAGGAAACGTCTGTAGGACCGTGTATAAGGCACTCCAGAATATGAAACAATGCAGCTATCCTCGTCAATTGAAACAGAAAACCCCCTAACCCATAAGCTTCAGGCCACCTAATAATGGCTGGAAGAACAATTTTCCTTTGATCGTATGGGCAGAAGATCCTATTTACTCAACACCTAATCAGGCTTCATGCGAAGCTGAAGAGATACACGGCGGGATTGCCAGAAGATTCCGGATAAAAGCCGTATTTCCCTCCCTATTCTCACATTTTCTTTTCAGAGGTTTATATTGTTCCTTTCTTCCCTATTCATTAAGTTTGCTCATATGTGTGATTATATTTGGGTCAAAACTCCCCTTAATGTGGTTTTGTACAAAACAATCGCTCTCGGGAAAGATTAAACTATTGGGGCCATCTTAGCTGATGTCTGTCGTTGGAATACAGCAGAAATAATTTATCTTGCAGACAATATGAAGACATGTCAACTGCATTTACAAATAAATTGCTCTCTCAGCAATGCTAATATCGGGGCGCACTGAATCTAGTAATTGCATTTCTTCACTACACAGAGAGTGAAATAATTACGAGCATTCCTGAAAAAAGGCTGCCTCTCCCTCCATTATGGATTTTAAATGTTAATGTGTTTTTTTCCCCCCTCATTCACTTAATTTCTGCAATCAGTAGTTTTTGCTGTATTATCTAATTGAAAGGAGCGCGCCTGTCAAGAGGAGCCCTTCATTGTTCGTGGTGACTCTCTGGCAGTTTTGAATTTTAACTTCAACAGCAAAGCCTACATGGAGTGGGAGAAAAAAATACATAATTAGCCCAAATTGAGTTTCTCTCTACGTGAGAATTACTTCTGATTCATTAGCGCCAGCGAGCATCGAAGGCACCCTTCTCTCGTCTTCACCGAGAGGCGGGGGTAAGGGGGCCGGGGGTGGGGTTGTGCCATGCGGCCGGAAGAGTCACTCTCGTTTTGAGATATGATTAATGTGATCCATCCTTGACCAGATGGCGTTGAACGAGGCCCATCAATCAGAATGAAAAGGCCATTGATGAGTCCTCACAATGGCTTGTGGTAGACCAGCGGTCAGGCCGGCGAGGGTTGTGTGGTCTGCTGAACGCTAGAAGCCCCTGCGGATGTACCCGCGCTGTATCTCGGGCTCTTTGGCTATGGGGGCTTACCAGGTGGCGTTGCCCAGGAGATGCGGAGGCCATTATGTTGGGGCAGCCGGGGGAAAATCAAAGCGAGCCTGTTTCATATGGAGAGGTTGCTTATTGGGGTATGGGCTGCGCTGCCACCTTGGCTGGCTTCCCACGATTCCCAGATTGCAAAGGCACTGTTCCGTATCCCAGTCCAAGGTTTCGGTTTAAGAGCCCGGCTCAGACTTCGCTCTGTGCACCAGATTGGCCCCTTTGTAAACAGCACACGTGCATTGGCCTGCCACAGCAGACCTCTGTGCGGGCGCTTGTGGGTTGCAACTCAGAGGTACCCGTATGACTTGACAAGCTTCAGAAATAATGTAGTTCAGGTTATTAACCTGGGAGGAATGTTCTGAGCTCTAAAAATAGACAACTCCTATGCTTGGAGTGCCTTCCAATAGAGTAGTTGCGACACGTTGTATCCACAGTAGTATGCTATTTTAATATAAATCTATTATCGCAATGGTGAATTATTGTTATTTTCTTGTTCCTTTAACGTTAGGGTTGTATTGTATTGAAATTGCGACGTTTCCAATATTTTTTGTATTTATATAAAGCTATATAAAACGTGGGAACAATTGCGCTGCCTAGATTCTGTCATGATCTCTAATCGCAGAAAGATTTGTCATTGATGAGTTCACTTTCAGATCAAATCCTTTGTCGTTACAACTGTGATATTTTGAGCTGTGCATCGGAGGTCTCTGCTTTTAGAAGTGTGCAGATCCAAATGGCACTGAAAAGCAAGTTCTGCGGCGAGCTGTTAGGGATGTTGTGACACGGTATTTCTGCATGGCTGCAGCCAGACTCCTCTTCCACGCTTGGGTTCAGAACAGACGGATAACAAGCCTTCCTAATCGTTTGAAGTTGCTCATTTATTACAAAGCTCCCGGTTTTCGGTAATTCCTCGGAGGGGCTGGAGATCTTGCACCATGGGGCTCACATCTGTTCATTATGGGATCATTCTTTCCACGATCTCAATAAGTCAATCAAATAGAATGCGCTCTAATTTTTGGGAAGAGAAAAATACAAATTTGAGTAATGGGGTTCAAAATCTCTAAGAGAATTTAACTAACTCCGACACTGTCGGAAGTGTCTATGGTCTTGTGGCTTTACATACGCATGTTAACGTGCACTCTGAGTTATAATTCTCCTCAAGTTATTTCTATTTCCCTTTAAAGGGGAGACTGTGTGCTGGTGGGGGTGATACTGGCAACCTGCCCTAACTTCCACCCGGTAACAGTTTGTCAGCTTTTTCTGATTGGTTGGTTGTTTGCTTTGGACCACCTTAGGGATCCCCATTAGGACAGTGCTTGCACATCATCGTGCCATTATGTGAAGTAGGACACTGCTGACTGGAATATTAAAACCTTCTTCATTCACCTCTAAACACGGAGAACATCCGTGATACCAACCGGCCAGCCAAGTGACACATTTCTATTTCAGTGTAGTTAAGCTGATCATTGTCTACGCAGGCACGTGGTCCGAAATGTAGTGCCTTAAGGAAGCATGCAAAAAAATGATAATAAGTAAAAAAGTCAAATAATAAGGTTTTTTCACTTTGAACTGAACATAACCTAATTCAGTATGTACTCTGAGGCAAACTTGTTTTCTGGTTAACAGCACACATTTTGTACGCTGCCTACCAAAATGAGCGCATGCGAGTCCTAGCAAACTGTTATCACAAAAAACAGTAAAATACAATTCATCTTTAACATCAGATTCAAAGAGTGACGTCTCTGGGGAACAAGGTGAGATGGTCAGATGGCTCATCCCGTTTGAGAATTTAAGGAATCCCAGAGACCTTGGAAATCCCCGAGGAGACAGCAGACATACCCATAGCACTTCTTTGAAATCAGAGACTACAAACTCACTTGGGTTTTTTTCACCCATCATCTTACAGCACATGGAAATTCTCCAGAAGTAACATACTTATTCAACATGTCCTCACAACAGAAATGATGTATAATACTATGTATCTTCAATTATGGTTGTTGTTGGATTGACATTTTTGATCCATGAACACAATATGCTGAACTTACATGACTTGAGTAGATATATTTAGTTATAATTATTATGAATAACAATAATGATAATAATAATAGAGGGAATTATTGGAAAATAGACCTCAAACTTATATGTTAAAATTAAATTAAATACACATATTAGATTTTTGGACCGCTGCGTGATTAAGTTCCCCTTATATGAACAGCCTCTTCTCCTTGGTTCGTAACCAGGTTTGGTTCAAACTAATCCACCGCAAGTAAAAAGAAATAGCTAAATCACCTGTGCAGCGTGGGGGGGGGGGGGTGTATTACAGATCTCCCACCATATTTTCCATTGGTGAGTTACCGACAGAAAAAGCAAACCATTTATCAATGAGTCAGGCGTGGGTTAAAGTCTTGTGTTATGAATACATTAGCGCTCTAAATGTGAAGAAAAACATGGATTCTAGATTGGATCCAGGCATGGAGGTGGACTCAAAAAGTGATACCAATTAGCAGCTAAATATAGCCCTCCGGGGAAGGTTTCACTGGCTGCAATACCTTCAGTCATGGTCTGTTTTTTAAGAAAGAGTTAAACTAAATATCATTTTACAAGCAGGTTTTATTTTGTGAAATCTTGCCCTTTCCTCTTCCGGCTGTAACCATTGTTACCATTCTATAATTTTTTGTTTTTGTTGTCTCATTTATCTAAGCCATACCCAATTAATATGTTTGTAAAAACCACAACGCTGGAGGAGCAGCCCCTGGTTTATTTTCTGCGTTGCCTTGTTTTAGTTTTTTCCGGCTGTGTAGGTCTTGTGTTTTATTCATGACACTGCTGACCTTTACGCCGCCGTCTATGAGCCTGGGCTGTACGCTTGCCCATGCAAGCTTTTGAATTCTCCAGGTAGGAGAGAGGAAAAAGCCAGAAGTCTGACCGTTTGCTATCTGCGTCGCGGCCGCACGGCACGAGATAGCGATAATCTGCATCGCTTGTCTTTGTTTTCTTTTTCCTATCGAATTCCGCGTTAGCCTCGCTATTGGAAATAGCCATTTTTAAAGTTTTCCATCTGCGTTCCCCAAAAATGTTAAGGCAATTATCGCATCATGTGGAAACAAATGTAGCCGTTGCTTAAACATGGATGAATAATGATGTCATTCAACTAAGCGTGGTTTCTGCCGCTTCCATGTCACTATGGTCCTCATGGCCGCGGACTACGTTACCCAACGCTCTGCGATTTTGACCCATTAAAGGAGAAATGCACTGTCTTTGAAGGGGGACCTACGTCGGCCCCACGGTTTCTGTGAAATGGCCCCATAGAGCACACCTGAGAAGAGAAGGTCATTCCATTAAGTCAGCACAGAGCCCGCCAGCACATATCTCCACAAATCGTGCTAAACAAGGAATAACCCGTATATATGATGATCAACAGTGCAGTCTGTCCTACAGGTCTGTAGGCATCACTCTACACATTCCCTCACTGAATTTAAAGAAAGGATTCCACCACAAAATCCGAGGTGCTTCAAAATGTATGTTTAAGCACACTGAAGTCAATCATTAGCAATTGGACGGCGTATCGTAGCACCCAGACACTGCCCAGATTAGACTGTACCCTTAGACTGAGCCAAAAGTTAAAGAGGAAACACAGGGATTCCTGTGTGAAGTCAACTGCATGAGCTTCGCAGTTCAATGCAGACAGGAGTAAATTCCAAAGAGTCCCCAATAACTCACAGAATGGAAACATTTTTTCAATATAGATGCTGTTACTTCTGCCACCAACTGAATAAAGCACACTGCCCAGTCAACACCATCCCTTAATGTCAAGCATGGCGGTGGCTGTCTCCCGTTATGGGGATGTTCCTCAGCCGCAGGGTGTGGGAAACTTGTCAGGATTGAGAGGGAAATGGGTGGAGGAAATCCTAGAAGACAACTGGCTTCAGTCGGCTGAAACCTAAAAGTGTCATGAAAATTCACATTGCAGCTGTAAAATGACCCCAAGCACAAAGCCGATTATTTTCCCTGCCTTTTTTAAAAAATAATCGAGCTGACGTATTTGACGTTGCTCAAATCAGTGAATATCGTTAGTATGTTACGAAATGTCGTGGCGACGCATCTACGATTATAGCGATCCCCCCATAATACTTCATAAATGACTGACGCGCTCTAACACGTGACCAATTAGGAGCGATTTGTGTAAACGCTAAAGTATCCCCAGAGTGAAGGGTAATGCTAGGATCTGGTTTTCACCACTTGATTAAGATTATGGAGCAGTTTGTCAATCACTGGTATTTTCTATATAAATATCACCGTTAAAAGGGCCATTTAGGAAAACAGCATTATTATTGCATGTATTATTATTTATAAATATACTTTTTGTGAATTCCAGTGACTATAGTTTTGCAGGTCTCACAGTTAGAATTTTTATTTTCTCTCACTAAGCAACCATATTCTCTGTGATCATGTCTGATCGTTCACGTTTTAAATGCATTGAGATAACTTAAAATGTTTTTAATCTGGTAAAATCATCATCATAATAATCATAATCACAAAACAAGTCATCCGTTATTTTAATCAAACACAAATCATACACAAATATGAACAATGTTTTAAAATTTGGATTGGAGTGTTTCATCATGTGATATGACATTTTAGTGATTTTTATTTTTTTAAATCAGAACTGAGTAATTAAAATCTTGGGGCTACAGATGATCTAGAAGCTAACCTATTACACTTTAACTAGGAGGTTGCAGGTTCAATTCTGAGGAGGGCCTTGTTTTTTGTACCCTTGAGAAAGGCATGTACCAGTACCAGTAACCATTTCTGTTAAATATTCCGTAAAATAATAAGTAGGTTAAGTAGGTCTTTCCGCTAAGAAAGTGGTCATTTTGGCTTACCTTGTTTTAGGGATATATCTGATATCTCCTTCTCAGATTTTGTTTTCAGTGCAGCAAGCCAAATTGTGGGCCGCCCCTTCTGTCTGCCGCCCCCCCCCCCCCTCAGTACAGCTGCAATACAAGGACTCTGATTAGTCCCTTTCTGTGGTTGGAGGTTTAGAATGTCAACAAAGGCAAGCCGGGATGAGTGAACAATCGACGCACCCAGCAGCACAGCTAGCTATTTCCAGTGGGCCCTAAAAGCCCACACCTGAATTAAATCTATAATGCTTCTGAGCTCTTAGTAGAGAGGCTTTCCTTTTAATGCGCTGCTGCGCGCCTGCAGACATCGCTGGAATTCTCTGGGTAAAAAGCATATGGTTTTAACATAAAGACGTCGAAATAAGGCTCTGCTTGTTTTTTTAAAAAGATTCTGTGTAAAATTGTACTGCGGATAAAAGTAAGAGCATGTCTGAAAAACCTCTGGACACAGAACTGTTACGGGAGCTCGAGGGAATGGGATCCAGTGCTACGTGTTGCGACTCAACTGTTCCCAGGCCTGCAGAGAATGCTCAGCGCCTGATTAGAGAAAATTAGGATTATTGAATTCAGACACTATTTGAATCCTTGAGTTCCGCTCATATTTTTGTGCATAGATGTGCCTTTCACATAGAGATATTACAGCTTTGTCCCTGCTCAAACTGGTTAAAGTATCATTTGTACCAGTATGTGTCTGTTAGATTCATCATTGCTGTTTTAAAAAGCTTTGTTCTCCTGGGAGCTAAATAATTTTTTATCGTTGTTTTGCGGCATGGAAATAAAAAAACAACAACCTATGAACGCACTTCGGGCAATCCTGCTGTTGTGGATGGATTCATCCGCTTCTGATGCCTCCCAATCTTCTAACTCAGGTTTAATCCGCCCTGCTCTAGTTAACTTCTAAAGCTAAAGGGATTTGGGAGGAAGGGGCCCATCGGGGACCTTGTCTGCATCAAAAGGCACACCAGCTTCCAGCGGGAGCGCCGGTATCTCCAAAGGCCCCAGCAAACGCAGGGGGACGCACTCCCGCTATGCGCCGCCCAGGTGTATCATCCTCCGAGCGCGCATACGTGTTCAGGGGTGGGAGCTGCAGGGCGCGCCGCGGGACATGCTGTAGGGCGCGCCGTGGGACATTCTGCAGGATGCGCCGCAGGACGTGCCGCAGGACATGTTGCAGGACGCGCTGCAGGGCGCGCTGCGGGACATGCTGCAGGGCGCACCGCAGGACGTGCTGCAGGATGCGCCGCAGGACGTGCCGCAGGACATGTTGCAGGACGCGCTGCAGGGCGCGCCGTGGGACATGCTGCAGGGCGCACCGCAGGACGTGCCGCAGGGCGTGCTGCAGGCAAGCTGCAGGGCATGCTGCCATCCTCAGGCTGGGATAGAGCAGACAACACTGAGACATGTTGCTTTTCCCTGCTGCTCAGTGGGGCTTCACAGCAGCAGACAGCCGGAGGGTTTAGAGACTGTCTGAGATGTATAGTGTCTCTCCTGCACCATTCTAAATCCATGTAAATACTCTTCTAAGCTTAGTTGATTCGAAGATATTCGTATTGAGAGCTACTTGCAGAGCATCTAGTTTTACTATATATATATATATATATATATACTGACGTCATTAGTGCTAAGTGTGCGGCCAACATGAACCGGCAAGTTTCCTAAATCCACTAAACCGTACCGCGCGGCTGCCCACAGATGATACACGTGGCTAAATAATTGCAGAATTGCTCGCCACCTTGTTGCTTCTGTGAACTGAATGACGTTTCCAACAGTGAGCCCCAAAAATGTGGTAGGAAAGAAATGTACTCAGCGTCCCTGGATGCAATGTGAAGGTCCTGTTGACAAGCTGCCCATAGCTACAGCAGCTGGAGACTTTCTGCTCTCATTCGAAGGTCCTCGGATGGGGACGAGGATCTATAGCGTAAGGTTTCTGAGTGGTCTGTGGCCCAGCGGCAGCAGCAGTGCCGCACATGTCGCAACGCGAGGCAGAGAAACAAAAAAAGAACGGCCCGCGTCGCGGTTGTTTTGTTTTCCGGCAGAGCGGATGAATGGAAGAATGCCACTGTGACCTTCAGTGCGTCAAAGGAAGAAAAAGCAAACACAGTGTCTTATTCAGGGCTGTCACAAAAGTGTATCTGCGCTTTGTTGTGTCTGCTCTCCGTTCTACATTTTCCAGCGTGGCTGGTGTAGATTAGTTTAGCGGGATGCTTGCTTTGCAGCGTATTTAATTACATGCTTTTCAGCTAATAAATATGTTTAATTAAATGGGATTCAGGCTGCCGCACCATTGCCTTTGTTACCCTTTAATCACGCGAGTCTGAAAGCCTTTTTTCTGTGGAATGGCGCGAGGGGGCTTTCTGCCTTATCAAGAAAAGAAAAAAAAACGCACGCGTGTCTAGATCTGAATTTTTTGGAAAGGCACCTTTAGTAGAAGCCCAAATGCTTAGCGATTCAGACGGGGGCAGAAAGAAGGGAACCACGGTTTCGGCTTTCCGAGATCACAGGCCGCATGGACCCGGACCACACAGATCTGGTGACTCGCCCGGGGTTGAGGCCAGTCATGGGGCTAGGGCTCTGCTCTCGGGACAGGTGCAGGAAACAGGACAGGTGCTCTTCTACTTTCTCAGGTGTCTCTCAGCCCAGATTTTTTTTACTTCCCCATCGCCCGCGAGATCCCTCAGTCTCACCTCATATTTGTAAAATGCGTAAAATATTTACTGAAAATGGGTCCTGGCCACGACAGTGGCTTCGGTTCGTAATGGGCTCAAATTGTTTAAGTGCACTTGGCCCTTAAATCTATTTTTCCATGGATTATTCGTTTTATCCCTCACAGTAACTTTTACCAGTAATGATGAAGTGGTCTCTGACATCGTTAAAGTAACGCCGTGGATTGAATATTTGTGGAGGGCATTCGGGAAAACGTTTTCTCGTTAAGTTTATACTCACCCGGTTTGTGCATGACTTAGCGGTGAAAGACGTCTTCTCGTTTGCCCGCCCTGTGTCTAGAGTTTCACATTGCCCCGGGGTCCATGCTGGAGATGAGAAATGACCGCTGGGCCAAACTGCAGAACCGGACTAGCTGCTAACACTAAGAGCATGAGAAAGTGGCTTTGAACAAGACTGCATGAAAATGTGTCATAATCGAGAAATTAGAGAATACTAATTAATATCAATTATTATTAATATTAATCCAAAAACTTTTAAAGTAAGCAACAGAGGAAAATGTAGCAGAAGATTGTAAATGTAGTGGGCCTGTGTCTAGCGCGTTGGGGAGGATTAAAAAAACAAAACTACAAAATGCTTAATTTGAGTTTGATGTGGCGGGTCAGGAAAATGGATAACTTCTGGAAAGCCGGAGGTTAAAGGGTGGAACGCATGAGAGGACTTGGCAGAGACACAATCCCACCATTGTGGAGGATCGAAAACCTCGTTGTTTACAATATTCCACTGCCGACTTCAACGCTGCTGAAATAGTAGAGGCCACTATATAAACGCATGCAGGGGGACATAAATTAGACAATAAACTGTACTCTACGCTGTGAGGCTAATTCGGTGTGTGAGGGAGGGTGTCACAGTGTTATGACTCCCCGGTGAATTTAGGGGATATTTAGGGATTAGGAGATATTTCTTTGTAATGACTTTTCCTGAGCAATGGCCCCACTGGATCGTATTTTCAGATTTCTCCCGTCTTGTAGATGGTTATGGCCGCCACCTAAAATAGGCCTGTGATTGTTTTCTGTTCACAAGGTGTCCTCACAGGAAAAAGCAATAGGAGTTTAGTAATACAGTCACATATGAAATACAGATTTATGGGGATGAAAAAACAGCCTGGGTTTTACAAGTATGTTTTATACTGATAATACTACAAAAAGAATAAATAGTCATACATCTCTGCTGACAGATGATATGATTCTACGTTAATTCAGTAAGACGTAGAATTAAAAAGACAACGCAGTATAATTGTGAAAATCACGTGTCCTTCATGTGTCACATTTCACACGAGGAAGTGGTATATTATTCTTCTAAAGTGGTTTTGTGCCTTTCCCTCATTATAGCGGATACCGCTAAAGCTTTTATTGAAATCTTTACAGGCCCAGATAGCTTTGGTTTATAATGTCAGTCAGTTGCACAGTGATGAGCTCAGTCTGCATAAGCTACAGTGGGTGATCCTACCCCTCAGGTCTAAAGGATTTATCGTGGGCAATACAAGCGGAACAGACTCGCGGATATCACTACATCAAGTGCTATTTTACATCCACATCGAATGTGTCCAACGCTTTTTCTGCCAGATGCCTTTTGGATTATAGACATTTAGGTTTGTGAGACAGAAAAGAGACAATTTGGCACAATTTGTTTTGGGGAAATTAGACGCTTTGGAGGCTGCACATGTGATAAAAGGCCTTTTCTGAATTCTGGCAACACTAGCCTATTGGTATCCTCTCAGGTCTGACGGCCAAATAAAAATCACCTGGACCATGGCAACATAAGGTCTTTCAGTAGACCCCTAGCTATGCACTGTGTATCTCCAAAGGAGCACTTGTCTATGTAACTTCTTGTGCTTGGCACTCCACATTAGGACACATTAGCTTGCTACCTAAAACAATGTCGCGCATACGTCGCTCTGGATGGGACTGTCTGAGAAACCGCTAAAACAATAAATGCGTAAACGTCTGGTTTGACGGGCGAGTGAAGCTTCTGCCAACCTGCAGAGGACTACCTCACCTGTCCACCCCCCCGAGGATGAAAGGAGGTTGGAGAGAGGAAAGGAGAGATAAGGAGGAGAGAACAGGAAAAGGTGGCTGGCTTGGTAAGAAGTGGCTGCGGTCCACCTTGTCATATCAGCATTCAGCCCGTGGGACACAGAGACGACAGCGTTGTTTAAGACTGCTGGCTGCAAACGGCGGAGAGTTTAATCCGACGCCAACTCCAATCTCCAGGACCACAGCTGGAGTTCTGCATCAGTTTCAGCCTGCTTGTGGTGCTGTCCCAGTTTTGCTGAAGAGGAATAGCTCAAAGCGAAAGGAGATCGGGGGGGGGGGGTGCTTGATCTTTCCTTCTTTTACCTTCCTGTCAGCGCAGGAGCGCGGTTGTCGGTCGGGATATTCAGCAGGGATTGTCCACACTTAAGTGCCTGGCTGTAAGACCATAGCGGCTCGGTCACTGGAGCGGAAACCGGCTGTAAACATCAATGTCAGAAGCTTCTCGTGTTGGGGCTGTTGACCTCTTTCCTTGCCAAATCGTGTTGGCTGCGCTCTGTCGTTTCCCGTTATTTATTTATTTGTCCTCGATATCCTGCGGCGGGCCGCCCCTGTAACGTTAGCAGCATCAGACGCTGAGGTACTGAGCGAGCCCCTCGTTCGCTTTGGGAAAACAAACTAACTAACTAACGGGACGTCCGCGAGAGTGCCAGTGAGCGTCACACAGTGTCTCCACAGCTGGAGGACGGTGAAGACAGAAAGCTCTGAACACAAAGCTCCACAGCCAGTGAACTTTCTATCTCCGTTACTTTGCTCTTTCCTATAAATAGCAAAAAAGAAATTCTGTCTTTTAGCTATTTATTTGGTCTTCTTCGTCTTTGGCTATTTAAAGCAATGGTTAAAAAAAAGGACATAGAAACATATATATATTCCAGAAGCTATTTTTGTGTTTCTACCATTGTGACTGAGGAGAGGAATGGTTACAGTCCAAACCTGTACCTTAAAATAGGAACAGTGTGGTCTGTGGGTATGGGAAGTATCAACCAACAAATATTTACACAATAAGGTAACATGCTTGAACACGTGACTTTAAATGACATACCTTGATGTTTTATTCTACTTTTCTGTGACCCACTTTTGAAGCAATAACATTACTGTTTCCTTCAAATAGATCGGGAATTGTATATTAAGTAATAATCACAAAAAAATGTTCAAAGAAGTAATTACAGTCAAGACAGGGACCAGGAATTTTGTTTGATGATTGTTTTACCAGCCTGCTGTTTGTTTATTTTGGGTTACTTTGAATCTAGTTAAGATAATTGAATGCAAAACACATTTTAGTCATGTAACTTTTAATTACATGCAGCTAATAATAACGCTGATTTAAAAAAATAAAGGAAAGGAAACCCACAGAAAACCTAAGGATGCCACTTGTAAACTTGAGGCATCTGTTTGTAAAACCTGCTGTATAAAAAGAGGACAAGGGAAGATCAAAAAAGCAAATTATTACCTTTGAAAAATACGTCCTTGGGCATGCTCTCATTGGCACGTTAATAACTACAAAAAACGGAAAAACCTGTCTCGCTGTAGAAAGGTTTATGACCCCATTGGTTTGCTTGTCTAGCTGCAAATCTGCAACAACACCCCCCCCCCCATCTATACCTTCCTCACCCCATCCTCTTTCTGACACCCTCCGAGGAAAGAATGAAGTGAAGCTTCTCTGTTCCCGAAAAAAACATCGTAGGATTGAGGCCCCCTTTTTACTGGGAGCCTCCAAACCATG
>JAOVYW010006247.1:0-11658 GCA_025775045.1 Hiodon tergisus
CGCTCTGCATACTTCTCCAAACTAATTGAGGAGAACAAAAACAACCCAAGATTTCTTTTTGATACAGTAGCCAAAATTAACAAAAAAAGGGGATATGATATAAAATATTGGAGAAAGTAGTAGCCCAGCAGTTATTGGAATTTCTAAACTCTAATAATATGCTAGAAATATTTCAGTCAGGTTTTCGAACAGGGCATAGTACTGAGACGGCACTCGTTAGGGTTGTAAGTGATATTCCAATGGCATCTGATAATAACTTGGTGTTAATTCTAGTACTGATTGATTTAAGTGCTGCATTTGATACACTAGATCACCGTATCCTCTGAAAAAGACTTGACACCCACTTAGGCATAAAAGGGACTGCTCTATCATGGTTGAGGTCATATTTGATCTCATATATACCAAGAATATCCATATCAATATATACCAAGAATATCCGAAACAAAATCTGGAGGTACAACATTTGCATATAGAGCTCCACAACTATGGAATAGCCTCCCACAATTTGTGCGGGAATCGGTCACAGTCTCTATACTTAAAGCAAGATTAAAAACACATTTTTGTCACAAAGACGCTTTACATACAGAGAAATACAATATGTCCCAGGCCTGACACCCCAAAAGCATGCCAGTGGCAACGAAAAACTCCCTAGGCTGGCAGGAAGAAACCTTGAGAGGAACCCGGCTTGGGGTTCCCATCCTCCGCTGGCTGGCACTAGGAGCCAAATTAAACAATCTAATGTCCATATTGTTTGATGCTCTCCAGTTGAGGAGTTCCAAAATATTGTAATATCCGGAGGAGAGCGTTGGGAGCCCAGATGGCTGGAGTCGATTCCCTCGAGCGAGAAGGACGAGAATCCTTTTGTTTTCGGACGTCTTTCATAGTTATTTCATGCTCCGATCCGGGAGGAATTTTGCGTCGCATTTTCTGTCACATGAGTGCCGAAAAAAGAAGCGTGCTCAAATTACGAGCTAACCTGATCATTTTCTGTGTGCATTCCTCTCTCTGTTGCGTGCGGCGCAGCCAGTTCCCCCTGTGGTTGTCACACCCCCTATTGACTTTATGCAAGTTTGAATAGATGCGTTTTTAATCTTGCTTTAAATATAGAGACTGTGTCGGATTCCCGCACAAATTTTGGGAGGCTATTCCATAGTTGTGGAGCTCTATATGCAAATGCTCTAGTTCCAGATTTTGATTTGGATATTTTTGGTATATATGGATTCCCAGCCTCTATGGTGGTTCCACTGGGTTAATTGCTCATCTGACGAAATGTGGTGATTGCAATAAACATGGTTAAGGGGGCAATTATATGGTGGGCCTGGGCTCAGCTGTTCGCCTAGTGGGACCTCAGGGAGTGGAGAGCGAACCGCCAGGGCCGGTCGAGCGGAGGTCTGGGGAGCCGGCGGTCGATGCCACTTTTTCAGCAAGTTGATGTGGTAAACCTGCGTCGGCTTGCGCCTCCCGGGTTGACGCACTCGGTAGTTTACCCATCCTGGCAACCACTTCGTAGGGGCCCTGCCACTTGGCCAGGAACTTGCACTCAGTCGTGGGGATGAGCACCAGGACCCACTCCCCTGGCTGGAACTGGCGTACCTGGGGCCCCCGGTTGTATACTCGGGCCTGTGTAATAGCTCAAAGGGGGAGAACCCCGTGGAGGCCTGGGGAACCTCCCGGATGGCAAACAGGATGTAGGGTAGGAGCTGGTCCCAATTCTGCCTGCATTCGTTTACACAATTATGTCCAACAGTTCCTATGTAGGACCCATATACTCACTGCATCCAGTACCAACACACGTCACCAGTTTAGCAAGCCAGGCATAACCACGGCCCTGAACAGAGTTTTAGCCCCAAGATAATAAACACACAAAAGGTCTTTTATACAAACAAAACAACGCTACAGGGAAATTATCAGGGTTGGGAGGGTTACTTTAAGAATGTATTACAGTACAATTACTAATTACTTATTTAAAAATTTTATCAGTAACTTAATCCAAGTACTACAATATAAAAGTAATGTAACCTGTTTAGTTACTTTTGGATTACTTCCATACCAAATATGCAAATAAAGACAACAAAGAGAGTATCAAAGATGCTTTGTCTGCTCAGTGTATATTTAGGGAAACATACAATAATAAAATCTCCCTTTACACAGCAAAAAAAGTACTGTTTCAGTTGAACAAATATTATAAGCACCAACTGTAGTTTTTAACAAAGAAGAGAACCATAAAGCAAATTCCGGCAGTACACCCACCAATGCTACAGAACAGTATTGTTTACAGTACAACCACAAAATATGCTTTTTCAAAGCAAACTAAATGAACTCCTTTTTAAAAGCAAACATAAAATGTGCCCATTTCTGGTCACTTCAACCTACGTGAATATTTAGCTGTTTGCTGACAAGTGCAGCAGAATTATTTTGAAGTCAACTCATTAACCTTTAAAGAAGTCAATAACTTATTTGCAAAAATAGGTATCAGACACCATTCACTTAAAACAATAGTATGTAGTACTGTGGGTCTTTTTTTAGCATTACAAAAATACTGAACCTTTTCTGAAGTTGTTTCCTGAAAACTGTGCTCATTGTTTAATTGTGTTGTCACATGAACAAATTAACATGACACAACAATCACATTATGCAAGGTTGCTATGTAAAAACACTAGCTTGTTAATGTGGTTAGGGCTAAGGCTGGCAGGTTTTCTTCTCACAATAGCACCAGCTGCTGAAAAAAGCCTTTATTTCATTACATTTTTTTGCCCAATGAAAGTGCTTTGCTAAAGTAACAACAACATCGTGTAATCTGTAGGTTCTAGTATCTGTAGTTCTATTTCGACAATGCTGCTGCTTGTAAAATAACAATAAAGAAGTACCCACAAATGAGCAAAATCATTCTTTGAATAGGGTTGCGTGGGTATTATTGAAGAAATATGTATGACTTGCAATTTGATGCAAACGGGTTTTATTTATCTAAAAGAGAACAGGGATAGTCACAGGATAGCAGAAGATGTATGTGTGGATTTTTTTTTTTTTACTATTTTACTAATATATTACTTTACTCAACCAAATCAGAAATACCGATCTGTTGTTCAGAATTTCAGACCGAGTGAACAGCTGATCGGAATTATTTGAGAACGCACTTGAATGTAGCTGTTAATATACCATATGTACGGTGTCCATTTTAGGACATCCTCAAACATTACCCCTCCTCAAGTCAATCCTCACCCCTCCTCGAGTCAATCGTCAGACCTCATCCCTTCTCCAGTCAATCCTCACCCCTAAGGTACAATACAAATGTACCTTAATAGGACAGCGTAAATTAGTGCATTTCTATGTGTTGTACGTTTATTTGAAAATACGTTAAAGAAACTACATATATTTGTTCACATTTTTAAAGCAGAAGCCAAGGAATTGAGAGAAGGGAAGAAGTCTATTCGAGAAGCAGCATCTTTCTCCGGTCCATTCAAATTCATTGAAGCTATTGAGATTAGTAAGATTATTTGGAATCGCAAATGGCTGATACTGAACGTCTATTCAAAGCTTCCGTTTACTTTGAGCCCGTCTCTTTTCATAAAAGAGGCACAAAAGGGAGTTTCTTTTGATTGGTAGGCAACTGTGAGCTTGTCCCTCCATGGATTCCTGGGTTCCTGGGACGACATGATAAGAATGTCTGGGTAGAGACTAAGATTGGGAAGTGAATTGGTGGTCTGAAATTATACACATATATACAGAAGGCAACGAAAGGCAGCTCGATTTCAAATCAGCGTTGTTTGAGTTTAGAAAATACGTTAAAGAAACTACATATTTTGTTCACATTTTTAAAGCAGCAAAACTGGTGACTGGTTTATAAAGGAGAGTACTGGGAAAACTGATTGATTAACAATGACTAACACCTGTACCTAATAAGAGGAACATTGAGTGCGGGTGACATCTAGTGGGTAAAACTAAAACTACAACAAACATAAAACTGACCAGAAAACGTCTTTGACACAACTGTGCACATAGATTTCACCACAAAGACAAACAGCATGCTTTTTCAATGCATTTTACAGTTACGGAATACACATTAGTGTAGTCATTACCAGTCACGTCACTTACCAGAGACTGCTAAAGAGCTGAACAACACTCACGCTCCCACACAAAAGCCTGTTACAGTTATAAACTCAGCTCTTCCTCCTCTCATAGAAGGGACTGGCTCCTATTTCAAACCAGCTGTCATCTACTGCAATTTTGATCTATATTGTCCAATTCAGCTATAGGTTCGTAATGATCCTAATGTTAAAAATAGCAAATAAGTGACTTTACTTCACCACCGTATTCTTGGACCCTTGAACCACTACTTGCAAGGGGGCAACCTTGCACTACCAATCAATCTATGAGGCAACAGTCAAACTAATTTAGCAACCTTGCACTACTAATAGATCTATGAGGCAACAGTCACTACCTCAGTATGCACACTGAGACCCAGCAAACAATCATCAGCTTTCTCGCAGGTCATTTTATTATGTTTACCAGTTAGATAGGGAAATAATTAACACAGGCACAGCATAACCATATAGGAGAATTTCAAAAGGCTCCCCTTACCTGTTAGTTTGTCGACACGGTATGCTGCTAATGCTGGGCGTTGTGAGGTCTTTACCATCTCGGTGTGTTCAAAATCGTGCAGACTAAGCCAAATATTAAAAAACAAAGTTCTTTACTCAGTTAAGGTGGAAAGCTTCACGCTGAGTCTGGATTTCTTTCAAACACAGAAAATATACAAATAATTCCATAACAGAGAGATGGTTACAGCAGAGTGTCATAGTCTACCAAAGGATCTCTGATGCATAGAGGCAGACATTGCTTTCTTATAGGCTAACATCATGAGAAACAGGGCAGGTGCAGGGCAAATGGGTTTCACAGGCTGAAAATTCATTTGAAACAAGAGGCAAGGTGCTACCATGTACTGATAGCAGGGGATGACTGAATTGGGGGGATGCAAACAGCTATACCAGGTGCTGTATGCTCCTCCGCCTTGGGTCTGCAATCCTGCGGTCTCTGAGCCAGTCCCAAGCCTGGGAAGGAGGAGGGTCAACCAGATGGGTCCAGATACACTGGTTGTAAAGATGTTTGAGATTCAAAGCATGGACTGCTTTAAACATCTATGGGCATTGTGCCCATGGATAGAAAAAGAAGAAGAAACAGCCTGGCACCCACCGGGTCATTTTACAGCAGGCAAGAGCCAGTTTGCTTAGGGGTCTAGCCTCCTGCCTCCCCTCTTGTTCAGGCTGTCTTTAAACACACTAGTTTTTCTCTGGGAACAGGGGGACTCAAAAAAGGTAAAGGGGCAATAAAACATTTCAGGGAACATAGTGTTTTATTTCTAAGGTACAGAGCATTTTCTCCAGAATATTCTTCCACAAATGAATTCTTAAACAATACTGAATTTTTAGAGGTGTGGAGATGTACAGCAGACTCTCGTAACTAAATCGCTGGCTTAATGACAGTATAGCTTTTATATACAATTGCAATTCTTTGTGGGGATAGCCTTGTGTTATGAAGAGAGAAAGGGCTCCATCCGAGCTGGAGAGGTTTTCTTCTATGATCCAGAAATATAGCAAATAGTATAAATCATAGCAATTGCTTACAACCATTGGCACCAACCAGGATACAATGATGCCTGACTGCTTCGCCAAATCTGGGATTAGGAACCAGGCTGAGATTCGAAACAATACTTAGACTGTGACTTTTCCCTGAAAGTCATTAATATACAGAAATGTTTGTCAAAAATATTATTTTCGTTGTAATAATCACGTATCTCTTAATAACAAACCATCTGAAAACAAATTATGGCCTATGTGGCCCGTCTTTGGAGGGAAGTAATCATGGTCAATAAATTGGATCTGTCCGGCAATCAAAAACCTGGTCGTGGTGGTGGTGGTGTTGCCACAACTTTTTGTAATGAGCTTTGCTTAGCAAGGTTCTAGCCTTAGCTGTTCGTCATTTGAAATAATTCTACAGAGGGCTCAGCCTAATAATGGTAATAATGCCCCCCCACAAACCACCACGCTTTCTATTAGCCATATAGGCATAGGCGTCTATAGGCACTTACTTCAAACAAAGTGAAGTTGAGAGTTTAATATTCATGTTGATAGTGATAGGGATTCATTTAAAAAGTAATTAATCTCGATATTGGATGTGGTTGGGTTTGTCCAACATGTTGTAGAACCCACGCATTGTTTTAGCCATACATTGGACTATGTTTCCCCATACAACCCTATACTTCCTGATAATTTTCTTATTACGTTTGAAATTCAGTTTGCAAATCCCATCGTCCCAGAGCAGAAGCTGCTTATGAGTCATTCAGTTAATCCAAGTAGTATACAAAAGTTTAACAGCTGTCAAATGTTTTACCTGAGGAAAGAATTTTCAATATTATTACCTCAGTGGATGAAATGCTAGATAACTATTACAAGGCATTGAAACTCTAGATTTGGTAGCTCCACTGAGACTGAAGAAAATCAAGCATAAAAATTCTCACTGTGGTGCATTGAATGTTCTGAAGAACTTTAGGCCAATATCTAATTTGCCTGTTTTGTCTTAAATATTGGAGAAAGTAGTAGCCCAGCACTTATTGGAATTTCTAACCTCTAATAATATACTAGAAATAATAAAATGTAATCAAAAAAATTCTTCCCTGGTGATGCTCTGCCACGCCTGTAATGCAGCGGTCTAGTTCCTGCTTGTTCTTGAGGTGTTTTGCCTTCAGCTTTGTGCCTTCAGCAAGTGAAATGCATGCACAATTAGATTCAGGTCAGGTGATTGACTTGGCCATTGACTTGAACAATTCCCTTAATTGTCTTAAAAGAGGCTCCTTTCACAGTGTGCTTTGGGTCATTTTCCATCTGCACTTTGAAGCATCATCCAACAAGTTTTTAAGCATTTGGCTGAATCTGAGCAGATAATGTAGCCCTGAACACTTTAGAATTCATCCTGCTGTTTTTTTCAGAAGTCACATCAATGAATAAAAGGGAACCAGCTTGTACCACGCGTCCGTCTCAAGTACACGCACAGGAGAGGTCCGGGCACGCCCATCAGCACCGGCTGAGGATCATGCTAATTGCAAACAGCATTTAACGACCTGTGATCCCTCAGTAGGTGCTGGAGTTGGGAGAGGAGCCGGGCGAGAGAACGGCGGTCAGAGCGGCAGAAGAAAAAGAGGTGAACAAGGTGGAAGAAAGTCGGCTCGGGCGAAGTGGATGCCGAGATTTCGTTTCTGTTTAAATTTTATTTTTATCGGTATTTTGTTTAGTTTGTTATTTTAGTTTATTGTGTTTGGGGTGAACCCATGAGGGGGAGCCCTGAAGAGCGATTATTGTTTATTTGCTGTTTATTGAAATAAAGCTGGCAAGAAGCCGGAGAGCCCGGAAGTGTGTTTACCGATTATTCCCGAACCAAGCACGTTGGTGTGCTACACAGTTCCATTGACAGCCATACATGCCCATGCCATAACACTTCCTCCACCATGCTTCACAGATGAGGTGGTATGCTTCCGATCATGAGGATTTCCTTCCCTTCTCCATACTCTTCTGTTCCCATCATTCTGGTACAAATTAATCTTTGTGCATAGGATGTTGTTCCAGAACTGTACAGGGTTCTTTAGATTTTTTAGCAAACTCTTATCTGGTCTTTCTGTTTTTGGGGCTTACCAATGACTTACATCTCTGTTATTTACTCTGGTGAAGTCTTCTCTCGATTGTTGACTTTGACACAGATACGCCTACTTTTTCTGTAATCCACCAGTTGTTTTCCGTGGTCTTCCGGGCCTTTTGATGTTCCTGAGCTCACCAGTGCTTTCTCTCTTTTTAAGAATGTACCAAATAGTTGATTTGGCAACACCTAATGCTGTCTCTCTGGGGTTACTGCCAGTGAAGCAAGCTATCATTAGAAAGCTGAATTGACTTCGCATTGAAGGTAACAGCAACAGATTGCAAATGCAAATGCCATACTTAGAATCAAATCTAGATCATTTATCTGCTTACTTGTAATTGAACTAATGAGAGAATAACACACACCTGGCCAATGAACAGCTGAGACAGCTAAGCAGCCTATTGTCCAATTACTTTTGGCCCCCCATTGGGGACCACATGTAAATAGTGCTGTAATTCCTACACCGTTCACCCAATGTGGATGTAAATACCCCCACATTAAAACTGAAAGTGTAACCCTTATTATGATGTAATAATAATGTATATTAGTGTGATAGCTTATAGTAGTCTTACAGGTTGTCATCAATGTGAATTTGGGCCAGTATCAGAATAAATAAGATTATTAAGAGCCAGAGAATTGAATGTCAATAAAGAGAATACCACTCCAGAATGAAAGTTTGGACAAAGTGTATTAAATACACATAAATACGGTTTGTACATGCATATAAAAACTGGTATGAAAAATAACTAAAATAATAAAGTGCACACGTGAAGTAAAACCTTTTTAGTTCATTGAGCTTGGTTCTTCCTTGTTTCTACTTAACTTTATTGACAAGAGTTCAGTTCTTCCAAACATTGGGGGCCTTATGAGGTTTTGTTAGTGTTTGACCTACCAGAGTGATGAATGAGGAATGAGATCCTGGGCAATCCGTCACAATCACGATTAGCTCACCACCCAGCCAACTGGACTGGGAATCTATGGGATCTGAGGATGTCTGGAACATGTGGATCCGTATCCCTGCGTGGGATGGATCTCGGCTGCTTGATGTTTCCAACCTTTACCAAAACCTGACCTATAAAGTAATGTGAGCACTGACAATTTATCATAGGTGAGTCTAATTTCAAATTTACCATAGGTGAGTCTAATATAGTTCTTTTTTCAAACTGATTTGTATTCCTCAAAAGGGTGCCAATAATCATGTCATGGCAATGTTTCCTTTTTTATACTTTTTCCTCCGATTTCTATTTTTAATTGTCATTGTTTTATCCTGTGCTGCTCTGTATCAAACACGTGAGTTTATATAGACCAAAGGTGTTTCACTACACCCTTTTTTTCAGGAGATTTTGTACATGATGTACTTAAAGTTCTGGGTCATCTGATGCCTGACTTTCTAAATCGATGCCACCAAGCTCATCAGGAATTTCCCCTCGTTTAGAGTAAAACATTTTACAAGTGTGGTAGAAAATTACTGACTGTCGTAATCAATAGCATTAAAGAAGGTATGGCTTTAGAGAATAATCTTAAAGGGTGTACTGTACAGAATGTTCTTTGACTTATCCGTGAAGGACAGGCAGTTTCGATGTTGCTACACTTCCATGTCAGTTGGGAGCAGTTCCTGCAGAGTCTGTAAACAGCTCATCAAGAAACGTGTCTTTAAATGGCACCAACCCTATACACATGTATCAATAATATGTTTGCTTTACTTTGTTGCTTAGCAGGCGCTTTTATCCATTCATCCACTTATACAGCTGGATATTTTACTTAAGCAATTCAAGTTAAGTACTTGACTCCCTCAATACCATAAAACACATTTATAACCGCCATCAGCCGATTAATCGCCTTTATTAACATCTTGGTTTTCCCAGTAGGTGGGTGGCTGTGGAGCTGGTAGCAGGAAGGAGCCGGACGACAGTTTGTTTCTTTATCATTAAAGTTTTTGTGTGTAATTTCAGCCTCCTCACCGATCCCGTAGAGGATCCGGGTGGCTTGTTTTGTTATTTTGTGAGCACCCAGCTGGAATAAATAAAAACGGCGTAGCCGCAAGGAAACCGGCATGTTTTCTTCTGCGTGCAACAGTGGTGCCAAAACCCGGGACAATCCCTTTCATTTGTCTTCCCCGTCTTCGGTATTGGACGATGGAGTCTGCTTCGCCGCTGGCCCACATTGTGCAGCAGCTGATCTAGATCCAGGCGCAGCAGCATGACGCCCTCCAGCGTCTCTTTGAAGTGCAGACGGAAGATCGGCGGGAGTACCATGCTGCGCTGGCTGCTGATCGGCCACTCCTGGGGCAGTTACTGCAGGACCAGGAGTGACCCACACGAGAGGGACCTCCTCTGGAAGCCGGGGAGGGACCCAGCATGGCAGCTGGGACCCCAGAGGGCATGAACCTTCCGGTCAGCGTCCTCTTTGAGAGGACGGCAGCAGCATGTCACTGGCCCCCCGGTCACAGTGGTCCCTGCCAGTGAAAGGTGAGGGAGCGGCTATTAAAGTGGCTCTGTGTGGGGGCACGGTGCTGATTAACCCTGACTTCTCTCGCCCCTTTGTCTTGCAGACGGACGTGTCGGAGCAGGGTCTAGGGGCTGTGCTGACCCGGGAGGTGGACGGAGGGAAGGATGATACAGCACCATTGATTGCGAATTCCTAGCAGTCAAATGGGCCTTACTGATCCTGCGGTACTACCTCCTGGGCTGTCGGATCAACCTGGTTACGGAACATACCCCAACTCGCCAACTCCCATATCACCCGGTGGAAACCGAGCCCCGGCATCGTTCTGGTGGGGGAGATGTGTGGCACGCGTCCGTCCCGTGGACATGTGTGAGAGTCAGACGGGCACGTCCATTGACACCTGCCCCCAGTAGGGGGGTGGCTGTGGAACTGGTAGTGCCAAAAGAAATAAAGAGAGAAAATATCGCAAACCGGGGAAACTTTAGCCGTGGCAGAGTTCGTTGAACTTCAGTTTGTTTTCTTTATCATTAAAGTTTTTGTGTTTAATTTCAGCCTCCTGGAAACTGAAACTGGCGTGTTTACTGCTGCATGGAACTAATGTTTGAGATTCTTCACAAATGGGTTGTCATGCCCTCCAGCCGAGTTTGACTTCTAGGAGGTCCTGGTCACCGATTTCATAATTTAGCTCCCTCGTGAGAATCGTGAGAATAGAACGTACAGGGGTGCAGCTTGTTGTCCTGAGCAGATCGTTGGGACAAAACCGCCTCAACACAAATGTGTAGCGTCCACCTCCCCAATGAACTGCCGGGCAGGATCAGGAAGAGTCAGGATGGGGGCAGTAACCGAATCTAGAGTTCCCTGAAGGCTCTAGCGGCTCCGTCCATCCAGGCGAATCTGGTCGTGGTCCAGGTGAGGGCAGTGAGGGGTGCGGCGACCTTGTTGTAATCTTGCACAAACCATCGGTAAATTGGGAAAGCCAGGGAAGCGTTGAAGCTCCTTATGGGTGGTAGGAACCGGCCAGTTGGAGATGGCTAATCCAGCCTTACTCATCTGTACATACAAATTAAATAACCCAAGCCAGACCACACTAGGCTTGACACTGCGCTGATAGAACCAATAAATGCTTGAAATGGTACTTCTATCATTACTACAGAGAAGGATATTTAAATGTCACCACAGACCATCTCCTCCTGAAGCTAAACAAATAGGCTCAAGTGTAGAAACAGGCAATAAAAATCACGTTGTAAATGGACAACCTACTGTAGTAGATTTTGAAAAGGACAAATGACAGTGTGAACAGTGCCAGTTTTGGACGAGAACCCGAAGGGTGGCCAAGCGTTAGATTCACTTCTCATCCCATCTTGATCCCACCTGCAGAAACAATAAAACCTCTAGGAAGGACACCGTCGATTGGTGGAAAGCACACTTCTCCACCTTGACATGCAACTAGTTCTTGGTGACCCCGACGTGATGAAGACGGAGAAGTGAGAAGCCAGGCTATTTGAGCATACAACGAATGAGAGGAAGCGA
>JAOVYW010006248.1:0-11658 GCA_025775045.1 Hiodon tergisus
GCAGGCAGTTTTAGTCAGTGGACAGTAGACAGTAGAGGCCCAGCTGCAGAGGCAGGCAGTTTTAGACAGTGGACAGTAGACAGTAGAGACCCAGATGCAGAGGCAGGCAGTTTTAGACAGTGGACAGTGGACAGTAGACAGTAGAGACCCAGATGCAGAGGCAGGCAGTTTTAGACAGTATACAGTGGACAGTAGACAGTAGAGACCCAGATGCAGAGGCAGGCAGTTTTAGACAGAGGACAGTGGACAGTAGAGGCCCAGCTACAGAGGCAGGCAGTTTTAGACAGTGGACAGTAGAGGCAGGCAGTTTTAGACAGAGGACGATGTCTACAGCAAGCCTGAAGGACGAGATTTACTCTAGCTGCTGCACACGCTCCTGTTTGTCTTCTCGGGCGAGCATCAACCCTGCCTGACCGCTTGGGTCTGTGCCAACCTGTCCCCGCCCCTGCCCTCAGTTCGGTAGGAAACGGGCCTGGCTCCGCCAGCATCTCCATTTCTGGGCAAGAAACACCGAGTGCCTTTCGCAGCGCTGCCCTTCTTCTGAACCACAATGGTTACATAACTGAGGGGTGTCGTGCACTGAGAAAAATGTCAAAAATAATAAAAAATTCGCTGAAAGCACACAGAGTTTGAAACATGGCAACAAAGGCTGCTGCTGTTTTACTTAATCCTTTTTCTTCTCACTTTCCGCCTGTACTTTTCCCCTAAAGTGCCGCGGAGAGAGGAAACAGGCCTGCACTGTGGTAGAGGAGCAGGCAGCCAGGGAAAACATGTTGCTGCCCGCAGAATGTTAGAAGCCTGTGGGTCAGCACTGGGACACTTCCTTCCCCTGGTAGCATCCTCTCCGGAGCTCACAGCCTGCTAACCGGAGCCGTTTCTCAGGGGCAAGGGCACGACACACCTGACAGGGCGGTGTTTCCGCACAGAGGGCGTAGACGGCCTTTTGGCCACCGCACTGTAGTGCCTGCCAATCCCTGTAAACATTCCCTAACCTTATTGCAGTGTTTTTACTTAAACGGGGAATCTGCTTTCAAAGTTCTCCGTGTGTGCAGTGAACACCAGGTCTAGGCACCGCGGTCTGTCAGCCCCTCTGTAAAGAGGCCTCTCTCTCCTGCATGCCTGGACCTGCCCTCACTGGAACCCGTCCTCTCTCCCAGCTGCATCTTTGAGTCAGTGAGGAGAATTCAGTGTTACCCACACTGTTAATGACAGAATCTGGCAACGCAGAACAAAAATCCCGCTTTGTGTCACTCTTGCCACATAAAGGACAAAAAGATACCGCGATCCGATTACTCAGCGTGCTCCCCTGGGGAGGGTGGGGCGGGGGCACTGTGATCGAGGGGGCGGCCGACGGTAATTAAGAAAAAGGGGAGGCAGGAGAACGAAGACCAACTCCGCAGTCCGTTAAGATTTGGTTTTCCAACACTTCAAAGTTAATCTGCTGAACATTTCCCTCTGAATCTTCTGGCCAGCTTCCTCTGAATAGTGCCCGGGACTGTCACAGATGGTTTGGAGCCCATCTTTCCAATACACCGTTACAACTGAGACAACGGGATGCAGGAAATCTATGTGAATACCACAGTTTCATCCTTAAAAAGACAGAAAGATCAAGTTGCATTGCTTTATTAATATATATATATATATTTTTTTTTATTTTTATTCTAACCATTGGTGCATATAATGAGTTTTAACATCTGACTCTGGATAGACAATCCAAGCACCAACATCCCATTGCTCAATAGATAGATCTATTCATTCATTAAGAGCTGAATCAGAAGTAGCTAATCTGTGTGACTTGCCTCACACAGCAATTCCACCACAGGATTAATCTCGTGAACATTCAGTTCATGTGGGGGGGGAAAAAAAAGAATTTTAAAATCCTGGTCTGTCTCCAAGTGTCAGGTCTGGAGCCAGATGGTAACCCTACGTATAATTGCATAAGCCTCATCAGTGTACAACAGACCTAAATGTCTGAGTTTGAACGTGTCAGGGTGAATGGGACACACATGGGATGTCTACTCCAGAACTAACAGCCTGGAAATTCATAGCATAACAACATGACCACTGTTCAACAGTCAGCACAAGAAATGCAGAGGGGAACTACACACAATGGGTTTCCATGGCCAAGCAGCCGCAGACAAGCCAAGAATCACCACGTGCAATGCCAAACGTCGGCTGGAGTGATGTAAAGCTTGCCACTATCTGGAGCAGTGGAGACGTGTTCTCTGGAGTGATGAATCACGCTTCACCATCTGGCAGTCTGACAGGCGAATCTGGGTTTGGTGGATGCCAGGAGAACGCTGCCTGCCCGAATGCACTGTGCCAAGGTTTGGTGGAAGAGGAATAATGGCCTGTGGTTATTTTTCATGGTTCAGGCTAGGCCCCTTAGTCCCAGTGAAGAGAAATTTTCACGCTATACAATACAATGAAATTTTAGACAATTCTGTCTGCTTCCAACTTTGTGGCAACAGTTTGGAGAAGGCCCTTTCTCATTTCAGCATGATAACGCCCCCGTGCACAATGTAAACCCCATACAGAAATTAGCTTTACAGAACAATCTACCTGCCGATTGTCTTATAAAACTGCATACATTCTTTTAGGTTGTGCACATTGGAGAACTTTCCACAGTTCTTCTACAGACTTTGGCTGTCTTGCTTGCTTCTGTCTGTCCAGGTAATCCCAGAAAGCCTCAATGATGTCGAGATCAGGGCTCTGTGGAGCCCAAACCAACTCCTTGTTCTTCTTTTGGAAGATGAATGTTAGGAAATCAAAAAACAGTAGTCACACCAAATAGAGATACTGTTTTTGTTGTATTACTGTGTACTGCCCTTAATAGTATTTATTTTATAGTTAGAAAGTGTTTCTTTGCTTGTGCCACAGTACTGTCCATGGAGCCATTTAGCCTGGTGTCAGTGGAACAGGCTGGTGTTGGCGGTGTAAGGGTGTGGGGAATGTTTTCCTGGCACACTTCAGGTCTTTTGATACAAATTGAGCAAACCTCAATCCATCCTGTTTTTTTCTACTGAGCCACTGCAACACAAGAGCGACCACAAAGTGAGTGATGGATAACATTTCTATTTCAGGGAACCGCTGTTATGATAATAACCCAATGTTCTGCTTTCTGTGTTCCCACAGCTTGTCCTGTGAAAGCCCAGGCTGATAACTCCTGCCCATATTGTGACCCAGAAGCTTGCTTTTTCACGTCCCTCGACCTCAGCAAAGGCGGCCAATCAGCGCTGATGACATCGAAAGTGACAAGAGCGACGGAATACGTCCAGCACTCTGCCTCGTCAAAGTTGGGGCGTCGAGGTCAGGGTAATACTTCGAGCCGCACGAATCGAGGTTAGCCTAACCATTACCGTTACCATGACGCAGCCACGGTTACCGAATACTCACTTACCCGTGGAATAGAACACAAAGATGACATCAATTTCACAAGTAAATATATAATAATATACAAGAGTAAAACTGTGTTTTAATAATAATGTTTCAATAAGCTACAAAAACAAAGGCAGAAATGCACCTGCTAGATCCTGGGAAGGCACACAACGAGAACTAGTAAAAAAAAAACTACTCATACAGTCACAAAACAGTTTCTCCAACACTAATTCAAGCAACTATACCCACTTGTAGTTGTGTAGCTCAAAAGAAATGCAAGATATTTTGATATTTTTAAATTTGCTGTTAAAGAAGGGAGTGGCCTAATTGAGATGCTAAAGGCTACAAACTGAGATGCTTGTTTCGAAGCAGAGCTAGTTTAATTTCCTTGTACTCGATAAAATAAAATAAAAAGCTGCTAGCTAGCATTCAGTAACAATATATAGGTTGCCAACAGCTGTTGTGTTGACAGAAAAGATGCTGAAAATTCTGATTAATTGATATTCCATGACTAGATTGTTCGGTTGTTATTGGATACAGCATATATGTTCAGAAAGGCGAAACTTGCATCATGTTTTACAAAGTACCATAATTTAAAAAGCTCTTTTTGTAATCTCTTAAAACTCTTAATGGATTTTTGGTGAAGACAGGTGTAAAATTATCAATTCTGATATTGGAACAAGTTAATGGTTGCTCAGTAAGAAAACGTTCACTTGAATAAATGATTTTAGTTTTTGTAATGAGTTTGAGTTTAAAAAGATAATAATAATACTTACTTACAGAAAGGCGTAATGGAATTTATCACCATAGTGAATGATTCCCCCGACTTTCAAATTTAGAATTGATTCTGAAATCGAATTCCAAAAAATCTTGGTTGATGCTCTCATGCACCAAATTAGAGAGCATTGTGTCAATGGACAAGAATGATTTTAGGCAAAAATGACACAGATTATGGAACACAGCGAGAATCGGGCCAACCTTATTTCTGAGACCTTTGCCCATATCCCCATAGCAGAGGCTTGGAATCCTAAATGCTGTGGCAAAACCACAGGTGTAGGCACCTTTTGGGTTTCAGACTGACCCACTCAAGAGCACAAACTGTATTGTATTAAACAATATAATAAATCTATTTATATAAGTCTTCCACTTAAATTTCAGTAAATAATGATCATAAGAAAAGAAAAAAATACAAATTATGTAGGCAAGCATAAGAGAGGTTAGATGTAAGTATATCTAGTATTTGGTCAATAAAACAAATAAAATCTTTCTAGTCAACCTCTACCATCACCTCATTAAATCTACAACCTTGTCAAATTTGAAGCAAACCCTTCTGCAATATACTAAGACCAAGAACGGTTCCCCCCCGTTAGTCAAAACATTTCATGTCCCTCTCCTGTGTGATGTGTGGGGGCAAAACACAAGCAAACATTGGATACCAGCTATTTTCTGTCTGTTGCTCCAGGTTAAGAGGATTAAAGTTATTTCTAAATAGCCAGTTAAACCCCAGGTACATCTAGCAAATTCCTCATAGATCTGACTCCATACTTTAATTAGGATTCAAATCCACTCCATTAAATCCCCACTTGACGAATAAAATTTAACATCAGACTCAACCGTTATGCCAGTGAGAGGCAATAAATCCCAACATGCACGCCTCCTGAATTACACCGCAAGGTTCATAAAAGATATGGGATCAGCTGTGTAGTAATCTAGACATCAGTCATTTATAAGACCTTTCAAAGAAAAAAGTAAAAAGGGCACCTGATTTATCTGCCGGGTCATCATTCTTTAAAAAACCCACATAAATCTACTCTCCGCGTACTCCGTGGCTTTGAGGACCAAAATCCAATCCTCTCGTTTGCTACACTCCGGCTATTAAAACTATATTTAGGCAAATCATTATCGTATATAATTTTCAAATTTTTCTACTATAGTTTTCCATGACAATTAATTAAATGATGTATGACACACGTTTGTGAATAATAATGATAACAAATAACCAACTTCTTATGAGAGATAAGATACATTTCAGCCGAAACTGTAAAGAAACAAAACAACAAATTATTTTAATTGCATAAATATACAGACCAAAGTAAATATTTAGTGGAAATATGTTTGGCAGCAATTGCAGCTGCAATCCTTACTGGTTTCTAACAACAAGCCTCTAACAACTTTGCATTCCATCTTGGCAGACATTTTGCCAAAATTTCTCAATCTCTCTCAGTGTGGCAAGACGATTTGTTTTGGACAGAACTTTTCCAGGGTTGCCATAGATGCTCCAAAGGATTTTTTATGTCTGGACTTTGACCAGGTCGCTGAAGGACAACCACATCGCTCTCCTGAAGTCACTGCGCTTCGTGTCATTGTCCTGCTGTCATTTTTCCCACCAAAATAAATTGCAATTCAAACACTCTGTAAACACGATAAACTAGGGTCGTTTTTAAAGATTATAATCATACTTTTATAAGTACAAAAATGTTTGTGGTTATATGAGAAGGAACACAGTCACATTTATTTTGTCTACAAGAAAAGTTTTTTTTTTTAAACGAGCATTACACTTGAGGAAACAAACAGACCCCTACTCACTGCTGAATGATGTCGCAGGACTCACCACCACGATTTTTTTATTGTTAACACTAATTTTAATAATCATCTCTGGTTGACACACACACAAAAAACAATGACAGGCACATTTTTAAATATAAACGTGTAGGTAGAGTCTACCTTAAAGACAAAAATGTTTTTTCTTCATAAAATGGATTAGACTCAAAACACACAAGGTGGGAATTGACGCAATATCAGGTGGAGATCAAACAAACCATCAAGCATGTTGCAGGTTTGTTCTATTCTGTAGTGAGTATTACCTAACCTAAAAGTTAATTACTACGTTTCTGAAGGGGGAGCAGTATGTAAGTATGTATATTTTTGTAAGACTTTCAATCATGGCGATAAGCAGGACGAAAGTACGTGAATTCAAGCACTCAACCACCAGCTCTGGGTTTTTTTTCAGAAAAAGAGAATGGACGCCTCACTTTACATGGCTTTGTAGGACGCACTCTCACAAGATCTTGTATAATGGCTCAGAATTCTTGGTTCTTAAAGGGCATATAACCCATTAGAAATGGCTCATATTTTCTATTTGAAAGAGAAACACTGAGACATTTCAAACTCAACGACACAACTATCCCTTTACTCTTGAAAGACAATTCCTTTGAACTGCCAGTGCGCTCGGATCCAAATACAGTACAGTGCCAGGTTAACAGTGGTTTGACGGAAAGCTTTCATGCTCAGAAGGGACCTGCTGCCACGATAGGTGGACTTGCGGTTACTTTAGGACTCACCCTCTCCAGGTCCTGCCTCAGGTGGGTGAAGAGCTTGAGGCGCCGGTCCAGGACATCCTGCTCCTGCTGGGCCAGGTTGTCAACCTCGTCCCGTTTCTGCACCAGCAGCGGTCGGTTGAAGTTGGACTTCCTCCTCAGCTTCCAGAACTGGTAGAGGAAGTCCACGTGGACGTCCGGGAGGCCCAGGCTCTCCGCCACATCCTGGGGGTTGACCAGCTGGTAGAACTCGTCCTCCAGCTCCTGCAACTTCTGTTTCCGCAGGCTGGCCTTCTCTGCCTTGTCCGCGTCGGCCCGCTCGGCCTGGGACGGGGCCCGAGTTTGCTCGGGGTCCGGCTGCTCTGACCTCTCCACCTTGCTACCCCCGGCGTGGACGCAGGTGCTGTGCTCCCGGCAGAAGGATTTAAAGCGCACCTCATCGTTCTCCGCCAGAATTGTTCGCATTTCCAGCCCGTGGTCAAAGGCGCAGGTTACATGGAAGGCCACTATACATGAGGGCATAGAGCACTGGGGAGGTGGAGACAAACAAACAGAAGGAAAAGTTTATTTAGTCCCTCAGACAGAAACCTGAAAAACTAAACATTTATTAAAAACTGACAGGCCTAAACCTTAACACATGGCAACTGAAGGAGGCAGCCAAACAGGGGAAATGAGTACATTAGCTGAAACACTTCTGGGTTTCAGTGTAGCTGTGGTCTTGTTGGGGGCTCTAACGTTATTAGGGTGCCACCTAAAATGTAGCATTTTGTACAGTTGTTTTAAAGGTAAAAATCAGGTACCAGATAAAGCAGAACCTGCAATCAAGTTCAAAAAAGTTTTTTAATGTGTGAAATTATTAACCATGTCTTTAAAAAGATAAAATCAATCACAGATCTGTTTCTTTAAAACCTCAGGGGGACTTCCAAGTCTTCAGACACTTCTCGTCTAAGTTCTCGTCTTAACCTACGCTGTCTTACTAAACACCCAGATGAACAAATAAAGGGATTAAACAAGACAGAGTACATGTTTAAAAATGTTTTTAGAATACGTGTCTTGCACGCAAGAAATTTTCACCTTCCATCTGTAATTTTAAAAATGTGGCACGGCTAGAGTGGCCAGATTTAAGATACTGTAATGATTTACATATCGCCTCTTAGAATATTAATTTATCCCAAAAAAAATAGAAGTCTAATAGAGCGTTATTTTTCAATGTGCTTGTTATGGGTTATTCACATTGTTTTAGTAATACTTTATTGTCTTTATGCCCTGCAAAGCACTCTGGGATTGATGACACACCGTGTGGGAAGGTTCCGTTACAACTCCAGTAACAAGCACATTTTTTTGTTAATTGGAGATGGTGGTGTACAATACCGGATGTAAACCATACCGGATTTTCAGACCAATTATTTAGCTCAGCTTTCCCAATCAGTTTATCAAACAAAACTTTTAATCAGTTTCCTTTAAAATAATTATGTAGTTTGATTTCCACAAGTACAGCTGCATAAATCCAAATAAACCAGCACTGGACATTTGCTTCAGCGAGGCAGGTATGGTTTGTTAATGTGGTGATATCACTGTGCGTGGCGGGCAGGGAGGCAGGCTTTGACCTACCTGGATACAGGTCCCCATGTGCTCTCGACACAGGCAGCAGGACAGGGCCCAGCGGCTGGGCGGGATGTGGGACACCTTGGTTACGGGCTCCATCTTCTCCGGACAGCCTATGCTTACCTGCAAGGAATATCCCTTTGGTCAGAACTGACCCCAGGAAAGGGACAAGCTCAACCTGATGCAGAAAAACGCAGATCAAAATATAAAGGTTATGAACTGCTAAAGTATTTTCCGTCTTCAAAATGGAAGAAGGCCACTATACGGTGGTTCTTACTTCTTTCGTACGAAAGACAAAAAAAGAGTAACAACTAGTACTGAAAGAAACGCAGTTCAACAGCAAAACCTATGGACTAAACGCTGAACATAAAGAAGCTCTACTTTTAGTTTGTAACTCAAAAAAAAAACGTGGCATGGCTGCGGTGACCGGATGTGAGGGCTGGCGTTTACCTGGGTTAGCTGTTAGCTGTTTGCCGGGATATAAAAAAAAAAAAAAAGGGGCATTTTAAAGGGGGCTTTTCTGTGACAAGGAAATCGTAGGGGTTATCATCATAACGGTTCAGTGAAATGGGTTCTGTGAAATGGCAATGTTAACCATCACTATTGAGTTATTCCCCTTGAGATGCTGAGCATTTATGTCCAGAGAGCACCCAACGCTGTGCAGAGTGAACCCTATAAAGTCAGAAGTCCCGTTCTCTTCTTCGAGTAAGGCAAAATCAAGGTTCCGTTCCACTAGTGAACATCATTAATAAAAAATGTTATTTATTTTTTGTGAAAAAGAGCCTAGAAAATAATTTTGGGGGAAAAAAACGGTAAATCAGAGCCTAAACCTAAATGAAGGCCACCAAACCTTTGTTATATGCTTTCGATGTTTCTGAAGTACTGAGCCGTCTTTTGCAGCTTAAGTACTGGTCTACTCTGGTTGCTTCTCCTGATGGAAATGAGCTCTGAGGTATCTGCGAGTCACAAGCAACTCGGACAAGCTCAGCTCCAGAGAGTGGCTGCGTTTGCCCAGACCGGCATCGGAGCCCATACCTCAGGGATCCATAAGGCACAGCTGACGTGGACCCACTTGGTTCCGCTGCGGGTTGGCTTCAAGGCTCCTCCCCTCCTGGGACACAGCAGGCATTTGGGCTGGACCCCTAATGCGCAGGTACGGCACAACCAACTTCCGATGGGCACCTTCAGGATGCCATAGCAGGCCTGCGAGAGGACACACATGTGATACTCATAAAAGCCGCACACGTGTCTTGTAACAGACCTGCCTAAGTGCACGTGCTGGAACCGTGAGAGCAACTAGCTTTATCAAATAAAGAGAATAAAGTCTGTGAGATGACAGCATCTGTTTTGGGAGCGTGGCTCCATGGTGCTGATTACTGCTGTAACACGGGACAGCTTCCAACAGCTATTTTAAGCGACTGGAAGTGTCTGCTCCACAGCTAAAGAATGAGGTAGAACAGTGGTTCCCAAACTTTTTTTATTGCGTACCCCCTTTCAGATTTACTAGGTGTCCATGCACCCCAACCACGGTTTATTTTAACCCCTTTAATGCCAAAGCATAGTATAAAATGCACACATTATAATACACGTGAATACACATAATATACAACTATAATAATAATAATAGTAATAATAATAATCATACATTTAATTTAAGTTTTTAATTAAATTTTTTTACGTTTTTTAAAAACGTACAATACTACTCACCATTAATGTGAACGATGAGCTTGTTTGTTCGAGCATAGGCACATAATGTTTGGAGTGACGGGTGATAGCTTGAGTCGCAAGTTGTTTTCTACAGAAAGACGCTGACGATACTTTGATTTCATTGCACTGAGTGACGAAAATCCGCTTTCACACAGTTAAGTTGTAAACGGTATCAAAACTTTTACAGTCTTGTCCGACAGTTCAGAGAACTCTGCTCATTGGATCATCTTGAATTAAATTAAATACCTCGTTCGGCAAATCCAGAGACACTCTAGAAACTTGGTCTAAGAAGCCTATTTAAAAAATGCAATAAATAAATAAATAAATAAAATAAATAAATAAAACAGCTTCCGGAATTTGGGTTAAATCCATAAGGTTTTTAAATCGGGTTGTATTTAATAAGCCCCACAAAAGCTCAAATTTCTCAATCTATGGCATCTTTAACTGTAAATAGATATATATAAATATACACATTAAAAATATGTTCCATATAAAATTGAATGATATAATGAAAAAAATTATTATTTTAATACTGCACAATCAAACGTGACTCATTACATGCATTGTACATTTGGGACAGTCATTAACATTAGCTAGCTGGTTATGTAGTTGACTTTAAAGAGTCAGAAATACAAAAAAAACTGAAATACAAAAGCATCCCAAAAGCCCAGAAGCCTATACTCGTGACTGATTTTATTCACGCTTCACCTAAAAATACAGATGGTTCAGTTTTCCAGCCAATTGAACGCCATGATTCGATTCATGATTGATATAAACAGAACTTTGAATGGAAAAAACCATTGCTACTGACAGGAAGATGAAAAAGGGACGATTTTGCATGAATCACCAAGCATTTGTTTGAAGGGTAAATCTTGTGATGAATAGCTACCTGTGAAGAACGGCGAGAGTAATTGGCAAGTGCAGATAACGTAGACTAAGTTGTTTGTCTTATTTAGCCAACACAAATTGAATTCGCTAGCTAGTTTTATTCAAATCAAATAGAACCCGATTAAGGTCTCCACTAAGAATTATTGCAATTGAAGGCGCCGAAAAAAAAAGATTTTAATGTATCCAATAAATGTGTGACTATTAATTAAAACAATTAATCAAGCCAGAATTTGTAAACCAATATAACCCGAAAACCGGAAGCCCTACATTCAATCCGTCATTGCACAATTTCTTCCCCGTACCCCCACACAGATGTGTGACGTACCCCTGAGGTTGCGCGGACCGCAGTTTGGGAACCACTGAGGTAGAACCATTTGCGCCGCCTACCTGATGTACGCAGACGTTGCACCTGTCGCAGAACACCATCTCGTTGCCGTCCTCCCCGTCCGGTGAGCGGCAGACGTCACACACCACATCCTCGTCATACTCGATGCCCAGTCCCTCCTCCTTCTCGATGGCCAGTTTCATGTTCTCCTCGCACTGCCTCTCCAGCTCTACTATGGCTCGCTCCATTGTCAGCTCATCCAGCTCCGGTAGTGCTGGATGTGGAGAGAGAGGGGGTCAGGTGCGCTGGATGTGGAGGGAGAGGGGGGGTCAGATGCGCTGGATGTGGAGGGATGTGGAAAGGGGGTCAGATGCGCTGGATGTGGAGGGATGTGGAAAGGGGGTCAGATGCGCTGGATGTGGAGGGATGTGGAAAGGG
>JAOVYW010006255.1:9095-30878 GCA_025775045.1 Hiodon tergisus
CAACCAATTATTTTCCGCCAGCACAAAAATGCCTTCGGCACCTGTGCTCCTGAATTTTTATTCACATTCACACAGGGAATTTTTATTCACATTCACACAGGGCAATTTTCGCAAATGCAAGTATAATGCTCACGCTGTAGAGTCCCGAATATAAATTTCAGCTGTTACTGATTTTTTTGTCCCCAACATCTGGCCTGTTTGAGAGAGCCGCATGTTGATTTATTTTTATTTATTTATTTAAAGCACCTTTGTTTAAAAGTATCTGTTACATTTTTATATAATTTTCCCTGAAAGAGGGGCACATTTTCCCTCTGATTTTGTGTCAAACTGGTAAATCCGTTTTTGTCTATATAAATGTGTTTCCTGGGACAGTTAGAACATCTGGAGATAGAGATCATTATTATTATTTTAAAAATGTATTATGACTAAACAAATGGAAATTTGATTCCACACATTGCTGGAGGTTGGGGATCAAGAACAAGGGATGCAGAGGATGCTAAAAGGAAGCAAATGACAGTATTTTCATTCTTTTTTTAAATATAAATATATACTGTTGAAATCTCTCCCACAAGCTATTTAGCTCTTAATGTATTAGACATCACATGAGACCACATATTCTGTGGATGTGGATTTCCAACAAACTGGCCTGTCCTTTGAAGTTCTTCCCGCCCTACATTTAGAACCTTTCTTGTGCATCACACTTAGTGTGGTTTAATGGCTTTTAGAGAGGTGACGTGAATGTCTCATCTAACGACGCACTCCATTACTATTCTGTGCAGGGTTTTTTTTTGTTTTTTTTATTCTGCAAGTCCAAAGCAGTGCCTATGTCTGCTGTCTAAGGTCATTTTACTTTAAAATGCCAAACGAAATCACGTAAGGGAACTTTACTCAGCATTTCGTAACATACAAAGGACCCAGAACTCCCCCTACTGGCAGTATTGATTATACAGCAGTCACGTGGATTATGGGCAACTGTTCCGAAGAAACAGTAGGGTTAGCCATCGGCACAGGATTGGCTTTTTGACTATCTGAGATTTCCTGGTAACAGGAAGATCACCCTTAAGAAAATTAAAGGAGATCTATTGGACCCAGTGCGCCGTTTGCGTCAGTTCAGCATCCATAACTGCATATGACTTCTTACTGTTTTTACTGGTTTACTGGGATGCTTCATTCATGTCAAAACTTAATTTAAATGTAGGTGTTGAGCTATTGATTATTAGAAGGCTCCATGCACACAGAATCTCATGTACTTAAAATTAGGAGATGGGGTGTCGTGTGTTACAGCATGACACAAAATGCCATGAAAATTACCGTACTGGCCAATAACAGAAAACATAAAATATTAAACTTTTAACTTACCATTAGATAACTCAACCAAATATATGTAACGCTAACACACAAAATGGTGCTCAATCTTCAACCATGGGGTCACATGTGGCATCTTTTTTTAAATACCATTGCAACTGGAATCACATTTTCTATGCAAATGGATCATTTGAAGCTTTCTCTTTGAGCAAGGAACTTAACCTGAATTGTTTCAGTAAATACACAGCTGTACAATTGGATGAATGTAGAAAATGTAGGCCTAAGCTGTGTAAGTCACTTTGGATAAAAGCGTCTGCTAAGCAACTGAACTGAAAATGGTTGGTGTCACATGTAACAAACTACATAAAAACAAGATAAATCTGAAAAAATTACTGGCACATCATAATAATATGGAAGGCAATATTAAAAACAATGGTTGCTGCTACAAGGAAAGCGAGACAGCAGTACGAGGCATACTTACAAGGGCAATTTTTCTAATTTACCATGAAAATGTAATTCAATTCAAAATCTTTATTAATCCCACAATGGGGAAATTCAGTGATACAGCAGCAAAAAAAAAACATACTCTAAATAAAACAAACAATTAAATATAAAGAAAAATAAAGAAAAAATTTAAACAAAAGTGCACCGCATCTTTAATATGCGACTACCCGGTCAAAGTAGTGGGTAAGACACTATCACAAACAAACACAAACTCAGTTTATTTATAACTTCATTTATTTTTTATTTTGAATAAAAGCAACATTGTGTCAAACAACTATATGCTATCTGTGATAACATTTGGATGCAAATTGAAATATAGAAATGTTTTTGTTTTTTGAAATGCAACATACACACAGAAAGCATGACATGTACATGTACAAACAACGGTTTAAAAAGCAAGATCCAAAAGGTTTTGAGATATGCATTTGCAGATCATAAGGCTTTAAACAGGTATCCATTAGCACCAGCACATGGATATGTATACATAAACTTAAGAGTCATAAAACCCTCTAGGATTTTACTAACAAAACCTGATAACTCATTTAACCTACAAATACCTTTTATCCTTCTGTCCAACAATGGGAAAACTACACTTACATACCCGGCGCTATGGGCGGGCCTTAGGGAGCCGGGCCCGCCTACAGAGCTCCTGTGCCCCCCATTAAAAAATATTTTTAAATCATTGTTTTCATAATTAGGCCCCCCAACATAAATGAAATGCCCGTCCACCGATTTGCTTCTGCCGCCGGTACTGCTCACTTACAGAGCTTGCTCAAATTTTAACAGCTCTACCATAAATCCCCATCTCTAAAATACATGGAAACTATTTACAGACACCAGGAGACAGTGGCCACAGAAATCGTAATCTGCGGAATGTGTAAAATTTATTTGCCAAACCAACTAGCCCTGAAAATGGACGACACTAGGGCATCGTGCCTGTGCCTGGCCATCACCAGCCATGGGAGCTGTATGGGTGCCGCACCGAGTAGTAGCCAAGTGAGAACTAACTTCTACTTTGACACAATTATGTATAACCAATTCATTGCGAAAGAGCCACTTACTTTTCCAAAGGAGTTGCCACTGAATAGAAGTCCATAAGACATTTTGCACTTTGTAAAGAATTGCGAGAGCCGAAACTGATAGCCAAGAATTTACTACCACCGACATCCTTTAACCACCATTCCAGTGGATACGCTTTTCTATCAAATTGAAAAATAAGTAGTCATGGTTATTCATTTAGATCACCAAATAAGGTAATGGAAGTCAAAGTGGAGCTCAGTGTTATTAAAATTTACTGTAAAATTTTGCCATAACATTGACTTAAACAGGTCCACAGGCCGGTCTTATTCAGTATTAAAGGCCCTTATAAAACACTAGACAGTAACAACAATATCGAGGCATTCCATTGGGCTCATTTGTTCTTCACTGTGGCGCCTTGGTGGTGGAACGAGCTGCTGAGAAATGAGAAACTGCCAGAACAGCTTGATTGTTAGTCACACTCTGGCACTGGCTGGAAAACCAATCTTTCTACACCGTTCCTTAGACTTCTGAATCCAGATTCTTTCTTCAAATTGCTTTGCTCCCATATAATCTACTTCTTATACGGTTAAACCCTTTTTGCCTTTTCATGTAACAACACTGAAACATTAATTCATCTGAAGCTCAGGACTTCATCAAGGCACTAAATTCCACCTGACCAAAATTATATCAGGTGTGGTTGGATGCAGATAGCCATTATTCTACACAATATGGATATTATTAAACTTTTTTTTTTTCCACATCCTTTGCTTTAGTAGCAATCTGAGAACTCAAAAACTAGTTTCTGACCACAAGCTTAACTTAGCTGTTCTTTGGCATGGCTTGCATGTGCACACACACAAACAGCAGCACCATAGGACAGCATCTTTAAAACACTTTGAGCTACTACACAGATTAACAGTCTCTGTATCGTCGTACTCAGGCATGGCAAATCTGAAAAGACAGTTTATAGTGCAACAAACTCCGGTAGTGATGCGTGAAAACACTCTGGATTCGAAGTGCAGATAGATGGCGCGGTCACAGACCCAAGAGTGAGTGTTGCCACGGTGACTCCCACCAGGAATATGGTGGCATCAGAACATTCTGATAATGCATGCTAATAAGAGCCAATAAAAGCTGCTCTACATTCAAAATTTTAAAAAGTTGGTTAAAATAAACACATCTTCCATGGTTGCTATGTCCTTTCCCCCCTACTTGTAATAAATACTGAATTTTAAAAACATGCCGACCTGTTTTGCATAGTACATTCTTGTTTACCCACAGCACTGAATCAACTGCTGCAATGTTCCCTGTGCATTTACCAAGCGGAAATTAGATCCATCCTTTTTTGAGATGCCACTTCATTGTTTAAGTGTTTTAAAATCTCATTTTGTGGATTTCTTTTCTGTGTTTTACAAGGAACGAGAAACAGCAGTGCAAGGCATACTTACAAGGGAAAGTACTGCAAAATACTAGGAGTGAAACAGGGTTAGCGGACAATCACTCTGTAAATTAGCCATGCTTTTCAAATAATTATACAAAACAGGTTAAGACTAATCTGGCATGAGAGTATCTGCAGTTATCCCTGTTGACCACCTGGGCCACTCCAAGAACCCTGGACTGCAGCCTACACTCAGTGTAAGAGGGCTTAGGTCTGAGCAGCAATTATTTAATGTCTGCTAATTTAGATGGATTTACACTGTCCCAAATAACAGTTCCAGTTTAAAGCTGCGGCTGCAAGTTTACACAGAGTGAGGGAAACTAAGAGACTGAAAGAACCACCCAGAGCAGGGGGGAAAGCAGGGATAGGTTATTAATGCAAAAGGATAATTTTAACTTTAAATAGCACTGCTGGAGTTTACTCGTCAGTACCCTATAAGAAGTTTAGAATTCCTTAAATCAAATTTAATCCTGCCATTAGTCTTGCCAAATTAATCACATACTTTCATAAACTCCGGTTGGACGAGGATTTAAAACTAAATGCTGTATAGACTAAACGACGGAATTTTTAAAAATTGAGCCACACGTTAACTAAATCTCACTATTTACCAGTTTCATCTTATCTAAAAAATAAACATTTCGCCATAATGTTAAAATTTCAGATGTCTTAATTATTCTGGAAAAATCTTTGTAAAACTGGGAAAATTGTCGGTTTTCTGAACCATAACACTGCGTTAACTTACTGCTCAAAATCTTGAGATTGCTTGACGGCATCACGTCAAATTACCATGCCACTGAAGTAACAATCATGCATTACGTTTACATTAGACAGGAAAAACTAAAACAGCTGTTGTGAGGGACAAAGTCAACCTGAAACAATTCGAGCCTTGCACTCGAGAGTTAACGCTAAAGACTACACATTCCCCAGGATTCGTATATCTAGCGTCTTTGCGGTCGTCGTACTTGCAAATGTGCCATCAAAGAGTATAATATAATACGGCCCATTAAACCAAGCTAGTATTTATTGACAACCTCTAAATAAAAATGTAATCACCAATTACCTCGAAATAAAAAGGCTTTGCTGCTGTTGTGAAGCCCTGCCACTTGGGTTATTCCAAAAGTTGCGTTTGCCAAGTCCAGTTCGTTGATGATATCAATTTGTAAATCTGGATCTATTCCGAAGCCTAAAACTAAAAAAGAAAAATATATTATTTGAAGGCACGCAGTTTCATGCATTAAATTAAACCAAATGGTAACCAAATTCTGAATTAAATGCATTGCCGAACAAACTTATGAAATTGTTCCATGTATAGTATTCAATAAGATAATTTAAACACTAGGGATAACGTTACTCTTAAGAAAAGAGGACTGGGAGTCTAGCTTCACTTTCCATTGTCCACAAATAAAGCGTTATAATCTGAAATCCGGAAATTAACCGGAATCAAGTTCGTTCATTTGAAAGCTATGTCATCAAGTCAAATTAAAGAACCGTTGCAAAATGTCACACAAATGTCTTATCAGCACCGCATATGAAACACGGTTAAAAAATAATTATGTACATTAAAAATAAAGCGTCAGGAATGCGTTCACCTTTAGTTCTCAAATTTTCACCGAGAACTAGTGAAATGCAATTTAACAACAGACCTGCGTCTGCAAGAACTCCACAAGGATTTCAGCACGCGCAATACAAAATACATTACTAGGATGCTCTTGAAAACTGATCTCAACAGCCTAATTTCCTTGGGAAACTATCTAATTAAGAGTTTTAGTAAACATATATAGCAACAGAAGTTTTAAAATTTCGACAATATATGAGCAGTTTGTAATAAATCATAGAACCCAACGCCCAAAACGCAAAGGAGAAAAAACTGAACCAATTCGTGCGTAATTGGCACGAGATGCAGTTCGGTCTCCAGCAAACAATCGATTATTGACGACATGATCCCTACCTGATTTTGTTACGAGCAAAACTGGTAAAATAGCTGCGAAAATATCCATTTGTATGCGATGTATGTAATCGTGTAGTTTCCTGAAAAATAACCAAAGCTGTTTGCTTCGCAGAAATCTTAACTTGACCTGCTTCAAGTATTTCTTGAAAACTGTGAAGCATACGCCGGTGTAGACTGTAGCTGATGGAACATTCCACCTTTCTGAAATAGGGGATCCGTCAGTGTTCAAGTTATTGAGCAAGCATTAACCCACGCGTCGTTTACCGTAATCTCTAAGTGAAAAGGTAAGGTCTGAGTTGGGATCGATGACTGATAGAAATTTTCATGCTGTGTTTCTACGGAATATTTGTTTTTGTTTTTAAATTGAATCCCCTACATACAAAATAGACAGCCCCCCATTCTACATACAGCTAAATGTTCTGTAATGTAGTAAATGGGACACTCCTTTTTGCACGACTATGGTTTTAACAATTAACAATATTTGTCGTCGCCCAAATAATATCAAAATTTATATCGAAAGCAAATAAATCTGTAGTAGGTGGAGACTTAATGTTAACTATTACGTTAACTACTAAGCAGGTAATCTAGTTTTTAAGAGAATTAGAGTAAACTCTATTCGTGCTGATAATAGCCCACATTAAGTGTTTTACGCAACAACAAGAAAGATTCCTCGTTTATGCACAGTGCTGCTCATTCCCAGTCTCTCTAAATTGCCCTATTTGTCTTTTTTAATCTACAGGGAATTTCCTACAGTTGAAAGTCCCTACAATTCGGATTTCTCCGGCGGAATGTGCTAGCGCGATCACACTAAATATGCTTTGCTCGCACCTAAAATCTGTGTAAAATTGCATGCGGTCTACGCTAGATGTCATTTAAGAAACACATAGCGGTATTTAAAAACGGACATTAATCAATCGAATTAAAAAAAAACAATGGCAGCGTACACAAAAAATAATTTATTGAACTAAATTTGTAAATTTAACATTTAAAAACTTTAATAAAATTATTACAGCATATAATAAACTATATTACTTTATATGGTATCCGAATCCTTCTGTATGTGTTCAAGAGCAGCTAGGATATAGCACCATAACTAAGGCACAATGCCAAAAGGACGAGACTTTTCATGTCTCTAATAATGATTTAATTGAATAGCTTCTCTAATAAAGTGATGCGGGGGTCTAGCAGAAGTGTAGTGAACACATGCATTTACAACGAAGAACCGTCTGTACGGATGGGAAAAGGCCATGGCATCTGTGTTTGCCATGTTGTCCTGCTATGTGGTTTTTGTACATAACTAATTAAATTAATTAAATAACAAAAAATATATATAATTGCACATGTTTTAAATTTCTACAATGTGAAAAGAGATGCAAATATACAAAGAGTAGTCTTGACAAATTACACAATCTGTGGACCCAGGACCTTTCAAAATCTACTCAGGGATAAAGGTGGATTGGCACAAATCCAGAAGAGTATAACAAAAACAGAAATTAATCTCTGAAATGAATTAGGGTGCCACTGTAAGGCCAACACTGACTGAATGCTGTAGGGTTCATTGGCAGTTCATGAGTTTATGGTTTTAATTGGAGCCAGGGATACAAATCTGAATATTCCCATAAGCAATTGCTGCAGAATTATGCAATTAAGTGGTCATGCCTGCTGAAAAAATGTGGAAAGCTGTGGAAATCTGTGACAGACGTGACAATGGCGAGCTGTGTGTCCTGTAGCTGTAACAGTAGATGTAACAGTAGCTGTAACAGTAGCTGTAACTGATCTCGCCAGAGGGACTGCAACAACTGGAGCAAGCACATTTTAGGTTATTAATAAGTGAATGAATGGCATTGCTGTGGACTCCCTTTCTTTCTCCTCTCTTTCTCTCGCTCTCTCTCTCTCGTTCTCTAAAAGAAAAAAATCATTCTTTCAGGTCAGATCAACTGCCATGGTTTGAAAAGCAGCCGTTTAAATAAATCATACATCATACAGGAGATATGTCACAACCTCCCTCAGTGCGGCTGCAAAGAGTTTCCATCGTTTCCAATCCAGTCATCCAAAATTTAAGGTGCACGAGGGTGGATGAAAAGAAGCAGAAAGGAAACATATCTGACTTTCTCTGAAGCATAGGGAGACCAAATGAAATCAACATATAAAAGTTACACAAGCCAGCAAAGCAGGTTTGATGAGAAGCAGTGGTGGATACCTCCGGGTACGTCTAAAACACACAAAACGGGGAACTCATTTACAGGAAGAGCTAACTGTGTGAAACATTTATAATATCAAAAGCAATACTTCATAACCTGCCAAAGCAACTGTGATTCTTTTTTTTCTTCTTCCGTTCTCTTAATGTTTTTCCTTGTCGTAGTGAGTGGAACATCTGTGTGTTTATAACACTTTGAATAGGGCACATTGAAATGGAGCCCAAAAAAATGGTCCTGCAATATTATAATGGAACATTACATGCTGTGTCAAATATTTTTTGTATATTAATTTTCTCATCTTGGTGCTGATGGTGTGTATTCTGGATTTACTGATGCAGCTGTTTAAGTTAGCATGAAATGATATATACTATCCAAACTATATATACAGCTGTCTCTGGCTGTATTTCTGGCAAAAAACAACAACTAACAATTAAACTACAACTTGATAAATGCCGATTTGTTGTTATATTTTGCATCAGTGTGCTAGTCAACACTGATCCATTGAGTACATGTGTTATTAGGCGAGGCGTGCTCCCCAGTCTGGTGAGGGGAGCACACCAGGAAGGGCTGTTCTCATGTACTTACATGGAACAGGGCCGTGGAACTGTGGCTGTGCCAGTCATTTTCATTTTCATATATTTAAAAACATAACACAGAATACCAAGCTCCCATCCCCTTCCTCACTTTAGCTCCAGGTCACTGCAGAACCAAAATCTGCTAACTGACTATAAATAACAAATAAAGTATAAAACCCAGGTCAGTGTTCAGTCTTCCTTCTTCGATATGGCCTTGCAGAATGGCAAGGGAATTCGCAGAGCTGCACAGAGCTGTGCTTGCTGAGGACCCATCGGGGTAGATTAATAAGTGTTAAACCCTGCGCCTAGGACTCCTGTTCAAACGTTCCATCAACTTCACTGCAATGAGGAGCATTGGGTTATTTGTTCGATTAATTGGGAGAGCTAAGGAGCCAGCCAAATTAAATTCAACAGTATTGCAAAGCCGCATTCTCTCACTCCCCTGGTGAAGGGCACGAAGGCACATTCTGACTGAAAAGTGACCAGGATTGTGCAAGTCCAGTCCTAACAAGTCTCTTCCTCTCACTGGTGCAAAGTAAAGCTAACAGACAAATGCATTTGGATCTTCTTAAAATGATAAATACATGAATAAACAGGTTACCAAAACTTGGATACCTTGTAAAGCATGAGGGGGATAATTACATAATCTGTTGTGCCAACACCAATATAATCACTTTGATGCTGCAAAGTTGATTCCCAACTGTAGTTGGGTACTTATTACACCAGATAACACAGTTATGTAATGGTTGTGGAACAGAGACTATAATAACCGTGACTACAGAGTTAAACATGGGGGGGGGAAACATGTTGCTTTAGGAGGTATTTTCAAAACCTAATGGTTCATTGATTCTACCCTGTGTCTGTGAGGATTGGAATTGGACACAAAATGAATTACGTGCAAAATGTGAAAGTCCATTCAGGTACGATTCAGCACATCCAATCAACATTTCAATGTCCTCTCAGAACCTCTGCAAGCCTTAAAATGGGACGTGCAGAGAGACTCAAAATCAGTAGTCAATTTGACTCTATTCAGACATATGCCAGGCCTGCAACAAAAGTGTGACCTAGTTTTATTTGAACTAAAATCGTAAGGCGGTAAATGCAGAACCGTAAGTATCTCTGCAGATGAGTGACAACAATAAATGCAGCCTACATTTCTTTAATTTTTTTCTCTCATTTTGATGTTATTCAGGAAAACGACTTAATCAATTGGTAATCTTATTAATTTGACCAGTCGGAATTCTAAAGGCAGCTCAGGTTCTTGCACAAATATCTGACAATTACAATAGAACGCTTAAACACTGACATGGTATTAGAGACACCCTGTGTTAGAAAGTGGTACTGCTCTTGTTTTCAAACAAAGGACTAAGGATGTAAATTAAAACTAAATTATATATTGAGTATCATGAACACTATATACATAATATTATACTTTTTATTGTTTAAAGGAAATTCATGAATGGCACACAATGGACCACTGTGATGTGCAAATGGTGGAGTTGAGCTGTTTTGCTTAATTTCTAAATCCCACAAATTAATTTGTCGTATCTGTACATATTGAAGAATCAGCAAATATAATTTAGCTGCATGGTAAGATGTCGTTATCCAGCTTCACTTTTCTACATTTAAATCAATTCAGATTGAATATTCAGACTGTGACAGTGACTTGCTTTGTGGTACAACAGGCATAGGAGTTGAATTAGCACTCTTCCCAAGTCCAATAACTTCAACACTGAGCTAGTCCTCTGCCCACATGTTCTGTGTTTTGTGTTGTCGATTTACTGTATTCCTTATTTGAGTAACAAAGTGATTGTTCAGAGGTGCTATACATGTCCCCTGACAATGCAGCTTAACATCCTGGCAAGAGCCGTTTTAATGATGCTTGTTTAACCCACTTGAGAACAGTTTTTGGGTCTAGATGATAGAAGCACTGATAGAGGGGGTGGAACATGCCCTCATTTGTCTTCACTTGTCAAGAAAATTCGTCACACTAATATCTTTAACCAACTGCAGTGAGAAATCAGATTCTCACTGTGTATCCCCTTGCTGTGGGATTGGAAGAGATGCACGACTAGTCTCTTGTCTTTGTCTTTGTGATAAGGGTGAAGCCCAGCAAGAAGGAGTTATCGAACACTAAAATCATGAATGCATATGTAACTGTGGTACTTGCATACATTTCCATGTATTCACTTATCCATGAAGGCAAAATAAATTTGGTTTAAATAAGAACAAATCAAAACAGCTCTCTTACAGCGTCACCAGCAGTATAACTGCAGCAACACCCACATATCCAGCCAGTGCTGAGGGGTATAGTGGTAAAGGACAGTAGAGCCTTCTGAGAGATACTGCTTACATGAAATTAGTCCAAGTTTATGCATGGTGTTCTGATTCTGATTCTTGAATGGTACACTCGTAGCAACAGTGAGCTAAACTATTTGTGTAACTGATCAAATTTTTCCCAGTGTTATGTATTTTCACCAACAATGAACCTAAAGACAGACTTGCTATTTAGAACAGCCAGTTTTTGAGATGTGCCAGGTTGTATATTCTCTATACCATAACCAGATAATAACTGAAAATAGGTGGGATTGCCCCACCCGCACAGTGGGAAAACCACTGCAGTAAGGTCTCCCATTTGCGCAGAGAATGGCGAGCATCTAAATATCAGCAGGGCGCCGCATGCAAAAGAAAAGAGAATTCAATGGGGAGAGTGCTGGGCCACATGCGGCAAATCACACTAATTATGGATTTCACACCCTAGAGTTGGTAAGGACACTTCCGATTAATCAAAAGTGTCTCACTAACACTCTCTTAACACTCCCCTCTCATGAAAGAAGGACAACATCCTGGTCTTTAATCCAAAGCGCCCCAACACTCCAAGCAGGAATATAACAACTTTGAAACCAGATGTAATTATATCAGGGAAAGTTTTTGATAGGGACATTTTCAGACCCTGACATGATACTCACATGTATTAGTTAGTTTCCTCACTGGTTATCTGTTGTAGTTAACTAAAGAAAAATCAATACTTATACTAATGCTTCTGCCGGATGAAGGAAGTGACCTACAATAAATGGCCTCTGGTCAGATCAATCCCTCCTCAGTTTGTGAGATAATGATTTTTCAAGAGTATACTGTGAGGCGAATGAAGGTCAACGAATCAAGCCTTCAGACTGATGAATTTGTACAGTTCAAGATGCTTACCCTTGGATTCACCTTGCAGTAACCTACAGTAAGCAAGGAGTGGGTAACATAGAGGAAGATGCTTTTCAGCAGCACGGGAGGCTCGACAGCTGGGGTGAAGCCAGACCCTGCCATGCTTTCAAAGTTTCTACTTCAAAGTCAATTACAATGACAACACTCTGGAGATTTCAGACACAAATGCACCAGAACTGCAAAAACAGCTGCCTTTCCTTTGCAAAAATGAAGTCAAATCCAAACGTGTTTTCCCACTCTGAAACGGCAACATATCAAGATTGATAGAAGGCCATTTACTTCAAAATCTTGGTTGCAACTAGGATTAACAATTACTTTTCTGAGCCTCTCAAAAAGAGGTGATAACACGAGGTTAACAAAATAATACTGCTCAAGTACAAACCACTTAGTGTACATGGTTTACGTAACTCACCTTGCAATCAAGAGAATAATATTTTTTAAGAGTTCAGGCAGTTCTTAAAACTATTTTAACAGTAATTCTGTGACTTAGCAATCAATGTCTAGCTTTTAGTCAGTCAATCTGGTGGATAAATAGCCTGCAATATTATACTAATACGGTATCATAATAAATAATGATGGCAACAGTTATTACAGCTTGCAGTTTATTTGTCATGAAAACCACAGCCAGTCTCTTGTGTCTATGACATTGTTGAGTCATGTATCTTTTGTCATTAGTTTCGATTTACCATGAACGTTTCAAACCTAAACTTGTTTTGTTCATTTAGAAACTGAGTCTAATGATCTGAAAACAAAAATGTGATTTCTCTTCCAACATTTTTAATAAGAATCAAATTCCTATTAATGTCTTACTTAATTCTTAAGTCTTTCTGAATAACTATTGCTTTTCTCTCAGTATCAGTCTTTTGTTCCATTTCGGCATCTTGTGTGAAATTGGCAATTGTCTTGGGTGTTTACATAAACATCATACTCACGTGCCTATGGTTACCCTTCACCGATTCAGAACCTCTTCCTATTTATTAGGAAAAAAATGCATGTGCTTCCTGGCCTCATCAGCTGCCTCATCACAGGTTAACGAGGTCAATTGTAATTATCAGAATTTTCCACAAAGGGATTGGTATGTTCTCTCATTTAGCAATCTGCCAGTGAGGGGTGGCCTAATGTTGACATGGGTGGGATGCAGATGGAAACCAACACAAACAACAAACACTCCTCTCCACTCAGCATGATCATAGCATTCCCTGCCAAAGCGAACTCATCACCCAGAACTAGAGCAATTAGGCTTAAATAACTGGATGAAATGGAAGACTGTTCATAGCTTAATTTGACGCTCTCATTTCGCTCCTTGCTTGACAGACCAGTTCAAATCTTGTTTACTGAGACGTGTCTGCCCAATTCAAAACGCCACCATGTTATATAAGACGAGACTGCCAAGAAACCAGCTTTAAAATATTCTCTAGCTGTGGCTGTGTTTAGAACTGCAGTGTGACACATTTTTCAAAAGCCACCTTAGATTTTTACTCCGCAAATGGCACAGAAGCAGAGTGGCCCTTAATTGACCATCTAACTTCACAACTTTGTTCACAACTAGCGCAATTACATGTGTGATTTAATCTTGCATAAGCTAATTAACATTTTAATTTTATAATTACACAGGAAATAATACCGTAAAAATTCATATGGGAAAAACACATTTTAAAATAATAATAATTAAAAAATTCAGACTGTGCAAGATCACCTTGACTGTCATGAGCCATTGATTACATCAAACACAAAGAGCCATGTTGTAGTTTAATAGCCTTCCCCCCATAGGCTTAACCTGGAAAAGCCAGCCAGATCGGGTGGGCTGGTCCACTGCAGCCAACACTGCATTCCACGCACTGAAAGCCACTCTATGCAGTGAAACCAGCTCTTTATCGTCCTGACCGACGCTTACGACACCGGCCTGGGGGCCGTCCTGGCCCAAGACATTATGGGGGAGGAACATTAAGTGCTCTTCCTCAGCCGCAAGCTACTACGCCTCTAAAGTTGTCCACGGTAGAGAAAGTGTGCCTGGCCATCAAGTGGGCAGTTAAAACTCCAGGGCCACTGCTTCACTTTGGTCACAGACAACGCATCATTACAGTGGATGGCCCGGTCAGCATCGCCTGGATCACTCGGTGGTTCCTCACCAGCCAAACTCATTCGACGGCTGCCAAGAAACCAGAAGTATATACATTTTTTTTCCTTTGTCAGCAATAATCATCACGTACCCCGACCTGGGGATGTTATTTTAGGTTGGCCCATTTCCTTGCGAAGGATGGGGAAGATTGCTGTCTAATAAACAGGGCACAAGCCCACCTTATTTCCATCGCAAACTCTGTGTCTGTCCTGTTTGTCCTGATTCTTCCTCCTCCCACAATGCGTAACAGCCACACTTTATTTTTTTTAAATTTGACCCCTTTGTGGTCATCTGCTGCAATAGCCCGTTCATGACAAGGACCGACAAGTTGTACATTCTGTGGTAATGTGCCACTATATTCCTCGCCTGTTACCTTGCACAATTTTTGCGATACCCCTTCGACCTTTCTCATCAACGAGCTGTTTTCGCTAACAGGACAACTGCTGACTGGATGTTTTTTGTTTGTGGCACCATTCTCTGTAAGCCCTAGACACTGTCATGTATGAAAAGCCTAGGAGAGTGGCTGTTTCTGAGATAATGGAAATGATACACCTGGCAACAACGATCATACCATGCCCAAAGTCACTCAGTTCAATCCTTTGATCGCACAACTCTGGGTAGGGAATCTATGTCCCGCCCCTTTAAAATCTGCCAGTCTGAAGGCAGTACTTGCCAGTAATCCTCAGCTATGAAACTGCTACAGCTGGAGGCAATGGTTAATTAGCTACAGCATAAAAGGCTGCAGGTTTATTTAGTAAGAGCCAGTACCTGAGGGTGATTAAAGAAACTCCGGTTTTCCTTAAATACTGTGTTCTGTTGATTATTATTGTGATCAAGCGTGTAACAAAACCCCCTACACCCAAGGGGTTTTTACACTATTTAATATTCACCTTCCCATTTACTCATTGCATTCGATAGACTACATAACCCCTGGTAAATTACAGAACCAAAGTGTGCACTAATTTTGCTATATATGTTTGCTATAATACTTGCAACCTGCCTGAAAAAAAATACATGTCAATCCAAGCAGAATATTTTCCGCAACTATGACTCAATAAAACCTCCTCAGTTAGATAATCCAGGCACAATTAGGTTGCAGCTGGGAGTCTTCTTTCATTTATTCCTACATTTGCACAATATCCACTGTGTGAAATCAAAATCTTAAAGCCCTATAGATCACCAGTCACCTGTCACTGAATGATCTTTAGAAACTCATTACAGCAGGGGGAAACATGGTGCTTTGTTCTAATTTGAATGAGACAAATAAAAAGGGGAACAAAATAAATGGGTCTGAGCAGTGACACAGTTGTAAAGCAATTCACAATATTTCCCAAATAAGTCCCAATTAAAGAATGCATTTCCATTGACCCATCCCCTTGCTTTGAAGTGTGACATTGATTAGCAACAAAAGGTTAGACTCTATCTCAACTACACATTGTGTCACAAAACTCCTTTATCATATCCCAAAGAAAAACAACCTCATCCTTAATCTGGAGCATTATTTTCAGAGGAAAGACTGCTTTAATGAATAAAACATAATAGGACCGATGCCACATTTTAAATCCACCATTTATCAAACACCATGGCTGGAAAAATGTTCATAGCTGCCTCTACCAGTGTAGACATTTTATTCTAAATACCCCGAGATAGTTGTGTAAGTTTAAGTTAAAACATACGCTTAGGTTTTATTAACATGCTCGCCTCCAATTAAAGGTGACATTGTTACTCCGGATTCTGGTTCATGACTATATATAATATCTGCACTTTTACTTAAACTGTCTTGCAAGTGCTTTAAAGAGACCTAACTGAAAAAAACTTTTCTCACTGTGGTATGCAGCCCGAGGTCACATCCTCAAGCCCTGGGAAAACTGTCGTGGTTCCCAATTCGACAAACAATGATTGACAACAAACTCTTTTCCGTATAAACTGTAGTTAGGAGACGGAGACTTCGTTCTTCAGGAATTAAGACTTTTATTATGTAAACACAACAAAAGCCGTGGTGTCCACGGAACAACCCAACGAACAACCTTAGCATACCAGCTTTTGTACAGTTGCAAACATACCCGCCCTTCCTCTAATGGGAGGTGGCCACAGCATCACCACAATGTTTTACTGCTCCCTATTGGTCACAGTTTTTACCCTCCTGTCACGGTCGGCTCTCAGGGAAACCATTGTGGTTACCTCCCTGGCCCTAGGTACTTCTGCCTTCACCCAATTCCTATTTTAGTGCCTTACAAACCATGTTTATTAACATTCCATCAGATAACCACCACATAATTTTTGTACACCAGACCATGTTTATTGCAGTGACAACATTTCATCAGCTAACCTATTAACCCAGTGGAACCACCATAAAATGCCCAGAGATGGGCTGACGGAGACAATGCCCAGACATCGCCCAACCTAAAGACCTTGTTACGCACGTGGTTGTAGTTTCACTAATAGTAACCGCACTCAAGTGCCAGCAATTAAAAGATACTGTAAAGAATCTAAACTGTTGGTGTAGAGTGGTAAGTCTGTACTGGTTGGGTATTTTTATGTTTAAAGGTGGTTTTGTTAGTTTATTGGTTTTTGTTTTTGTCATCATGTGGTGCATGGCTACTTTAGGCTAAATAAAAAGCATACACCCTCCCCTTGTCCCTGTCTCTAGGCACTCTAAGACCGGGTGTGCCACACGCCCCAGTATGCCACAAACCGGTGCTGAAACCCAGGAGCGAAGGGAAGCGACAGACAGGGCCAGGCAAGAATGTGCTTTGACTACTGGAGGGGGAGTGGTTCTACGGTCCGCTGGATCTGCCCTTGTGGGAAGTAAAGTCCTTCCTGGACCGCCGTTGAGGCGATGTGGTACTACGAATAGCCAGGTCACATGAGGAAGATGAGGCAGAGGAAACACTTGCCTAGAAATAGAGGCATAGAGACGGAAGAGGTAAAGAAGTGTGGGTGACTCACTCGGTGTGCCGGGTGACAGCAGGTGGGATGGCAGATGTGCTATCCAGACTCCCAGCTGCAGATTACAGATTACACTTGGTGTCATGACTACTGTTATGCTCTTTGTCACATAGGGTTTCCATTTATTCCAAATCCATCCAGAGTGCCATGCAAAAGTATTCAGACCCGTTCTATGATGGACCATTTCAGTAAAAATTTAAAATGACAACTTAGGGAAAGATAAGATGAACATCAGTAAAAGAAATTTAGAAGAAAAAAGGGATATAATTTGTAAGTATTCAGACCCACGTTGATACTCAGTGGAAACACCTTGAGCAGTGACAGTACTGACGCTTCTGGACCCTGGTTCATACAAATTCTTCAGGTGTATACTGAGGAGACCAGATATTGGATGCAATTGAAAAGGATTTTTCTTATGATGCACATCAAGAAAGCTCTGTGTACTCATCAATGGATTTCAGTAAATTATCTAGGCAAACTGGATATCCAGCCAAATGTATTCAGTATGGAGGAGAGCTCAGAAGATAACATAGCACACTACATGTAATCATATTGGACGCAAATGGACTATTCAGATTATATAGGCTTCAAGCATTTTATTTACTATATACTATATTTAAGTGCTTAATTGTTGGGAAGGCCCGGTAGGCATCTGTGCCCAGGTCAGCAAGCTATTGATTTGTTGTGCGTGCCACAGGCTGGTTCTGTACTGATGATATCGACCCAACAGAAGACCTGTGGTTCACTCATCCTCCTCCTTCTCCTGCCCACTACCTGGGATTAGCAACACTGAAAACAATAAAAAAACACTCCTCCCTTAAATGCTATCTGATAAGAGGCTCCTCTGTATATCGGCAGTCATTTTGGTGGGGTCCATGTTGTTACATTTAGCCAATCTCTACACTAACCATTTTAAGATTATCTGGGCTAAAATACTATAATTATAATAATAAACATCTACTACCAGTCTGCAATATTCCAGGTTCCTCTCATGTTCCAGTCGGTTCTGTAAGCCTCAGGCCTTGAGTCCCACTGGGCTTGACAACATTTGCATTGGGTCTGATGGCAAACATCTCGAAGGCCTAGACTGAATGCCTTGGAGTCAGTTCCAGCCAGTCTGTCATTAAGACATCCTTGCATAATGCTGTTCTGTTCACCTGATAAAAAGGTAATCCATGATTTAGCTCCTTCCTCATCAGAGTCCAGCTAAATCAGCCTCACATATTTGGTTCCCTCTTTGCTGCAAGAGCAATCCCTATTTTAATCTCTATACTATTCTCCGGGATCAGGCCTACCAATACGTGCTGAGCTATGTCTCTATTGGCTCTAGGGGGTGTTTCCCCTTTCTTTTCTATTATTGTTTAAAGTTGAATTACCGGCAATTCCGAGTATAAATTATGAATTAGCAGCGATTTATTTTCAGAAAAAGTTTGATGTTGAAGCATTGCAGAGACTTATTATTCATGTGATTAGCCATACATTCATCCTGAAACTTCAATCCCTTCCAGACATTTTAAACTAAATTCATTCTGATTTTTTAAGTAATGCAGTTAGGCAAATATTAATCACAGTTCTGATTTGTTTAAAGATTTAGATGTGGTAATGAAGATCAGGTGACAATCATCAAAGATCCTCAAAAAACGATTGTGTGTCACCTGAAATCTCTTGAAGTCTTTTTTCCCATTTTAATAAACTTTCTGTCTTGTTTCCATTTTAGAATTTTATTTCTAGGCCAAAACTCCAAATGGTTTCTTCATGCTGCGGCCAGCTTTCTTGGTTACTATAGGCAAAGTTGAATTACCGGCAATTCAAAGCAGCCAAAGGCACCCGTCTGCCCATAGAGCATGTGCACTAGATAAGATTAGTGCGATCCGGTGATGATCGAAGAAGCACACAGGAACGCACCTTAGAAATGTTGTAGCCAGCTACAGAGAAACAGAAATTTAATAAAACAATACAGTCAACTCCTTATAATTGTATGTCATAGAATTGCATAATCCGTTTTATTGCATAGCATTCAGCTGGTCCAGTTATAAAAGACATTGTTTAAAAATGTTTGTCATGCCAATACTTCTGCAGTTGAATTTGAGTTCAACGACCCCCGCTGCCCCCATTAATTATAAAATTCTGAAATTAAACTTGCGATGCAACTTCAAAGCTGTGTTTATCACACATGACCAAGCATATATATCACAGCCAGAAAGGGTTTGTTAGACACAGACTGGCCTCTGATAATGTCTGCGACCTATACCATTCCATCCATACTGAGATGTTTGTACATGTTTTGTGCACCTGATCCTAAATATGCTACTGATCATCTAGAATGAGAATATCTTCGGATGGTCTTGGAGCATTTTGGCTTAGGTTCGTAGTTCACTATCAAGAATAAAATACTACATGTAAGCACATATTTTCGGTCCACCAGGTCCACCAGAAATAATGGTCTTGAATGGCAATTCCACATGAAACAAAAATATCGAAACTGACAGCAAAAAAGCAACAAATAAAAGATGCCTACTATGCGTAGACACCCTTCACATTCCTTAGACAGGCTCTTTGCGACCTCTGGCTTCCTTGGAATTATGCACATGGAATAATCTATAGCAAGCGTCCATAGGCCATGTCTATCCCGAGGCAGGGTAGGGGTTATTTTATATTACCACCTTAGTATACTGCACACTTCGATAAGAGCATCTTAGAAGTAGACTAATATAAATTTACAGACAAGTGAATTTCAACATCACCGATCAAGGTTATGGGAAGGGCAGTGGGATAAGACATTCACTGATTATTTTATGCCTTGCTCTGAAGGGGCTTGTGTTAATTTCCATATCAAGCTTTTTGTTTCCATTCAGCTTCCTCCTCTCGAGTCTTGCACATACTGAAGTATCACTGAGCAAAGGGATCATCATGTCACAGATTTTCCACACTGAACTGCACATTGGACTTTGTGATTGTGTGTGATTGTACAATTTCTGACATTATTGATTATTAATACGCGATACTAGATTCCACAGCAACCATTCTTCTTTGATCTCTGTGAGGATGAGACTCCCTGAAAAATCAAGTGACTCTATATCCATGGCCTCTCATCTCAATTTCAATAATGTACAAGTGGCCTTTTCGGCGAGCAGTTTGTGATGTGGATTTATTTTACCAGAGGGAATACGATGCATTGTATTATCACCACCTAGCAACGGCTAGTTTTCTCTCACGATTTGTCAGTTTGTCTTTTGAATGCTTGTTATTCTATGTACGTGTCAGGTGCTGTAAGAAATCACTTTTGATCCATAAATCACCCATCGATACAAGCCATTATCATGCATAATCAACCCGTACCTTTGACATGTCTCTAAATTTCAGATGTTATTCAATGGTCCCACATAAGGAAGTTCTTGCCAAAAATAAATAAATAAACAAAAAAAAACTAAAACTAAAAACACAACTATTACATTTCTTGGAACAAGACAATAGTCCCACAAGCATATTAGAATAATTATTCAAATTATTGTCAAGTCTCATCATAAATTAATTTACCCATAAATTCAGAATGACATTTATATTGCCTCTGAATAAGAATGGCTAAACATTGGGCTGATTGGCTAAACATCAAGACCTAGGATCTGGGAGCAGTTAAGTATAAGGACAAAAAAACCACACTGGATAGTATATAAAGTATGGGAAAATAGCCCGAACATTTATTTCACAATTTCCCTCAATTACATATGTTCTGTTGTTAAACCTTTTTGTAAAAAATAATATGCTAAGTACTTTCTAATATAGAATCGAGCTCTTTCTTTAGAAATGAGCTAAGTATCAATATAAAACAATTATTGCTTTTTTTGTTTCTCTACCCTAGTATTTTTAACTTATAAACACGTTGTAAATCTCGTATATCTGTCTGTTGCGATGACAACTTATTGAATCCACAGGTAAAGGATTTCAATTAGACACACATCAGCAGAAAACAGTTTGCTTATCTAAAGTTTGCCATGTAAACTAGTAAATTGCAAAAAGACAAAGCTCACGGAGTGTGTAAGCTTTAGTTACAACATAAATTGTATTTATCAAGGAAACCTAATAAAATTTTAAGAAAGCATACCCGACCAAGGTTTAACTTTGATGGTCAGTAGAAATAGTTTGTGATGTTTTACAGATCTTTGCTTAAATATAGGTGAACAGCGTTATTCCCATAACTTTTACTTTTTCCCCCCTCGTTTTCTCACATACCTCCAGTAATTCAGTTAACTTTAACACATGGGCCCCATACAACACATTCTTTATTCATACACACATTCACACAAGCCTGACCAGTGTCGCCGTCTCTCAGCAACTTTTATATGGCAAAAACCACCTGCCTGTACAGACCTCCTCCTGATACACTTCCCCAACACAAGAGGAGCGATAGTTATAGGTTTTCCTGCCCGTACAGACCTCTCCTTGGTCCAGGAGGAGAGCGGTAGCCACAGGATGTGTACACTACGCCTGCCCGTTCAGAACTCTCCTTGGTC
>JAOVYW010006255.1:30978-43224 GCA_025775045.1 Hiodon tergisus
ACTACGCCTGCCCGTTCAGAACTCTCCTTGGTCCAGGAGGAGAGCGGTAGCCACAGGATGTGTACACTACGCCTGCCCGTTCAGAACTCTCCTTGGTCCAGGAGGAGAGGGGTAGCCACAGGATGTGTACACTACGCCTGCCCGTTCAGAACTCTCCTTGGTCCAGGAGGAGAGCGGTAGCCACAGGATGTGTACACTACGCCTGCCCGTTCAGAACTCTCCTTGGTCCAGGAGGAGAGGGGTAGCTGCAGGACTTCAAACTATACCTGCTCGTTCAGTCCTCCTTTTGATACCCTTCCCCAACAAAAAAGGAGCGGTCGGCACAGGTTTCCTGCCCGTTCAGACCTCTCCTTGATCCACAAGGAGAGCAGTAGCCACAGGTTTCTGTACACTTCTGGTCATTCCTTTTCCTCACACTCTAACATGCATCACAATCTCATATGTCAAACCTCCGATAAACATAGCGCAAACAACAAACTATCATAACATTAAGCACCCATTCAGACATTTCTCCACTCATATGTACATCATTACATCAGACTTTTAACTTTATTCTTGTCTTACGTTTACTTGTTGTTTAGGTTCTTCTAGGAGAGGCTTAGCACTGCCTTCACCTTGGCGGATACACACTACTCTCGAATGCAACCAATGTGTGCAGATTTTGGAAAAAGGCTCTGCTTACCTTATTTTTGTGGCCACCGTTGAATTCAAGAAGCAGCAGTTCCGTCCAAGCTTCCCAAAGCATCTCCTGGCAGGCTCGACAATTAAATGTGGAAGGGACACTTAGCCTATTGGCCCAGGCTGAGATCGATTTCTCTCACAATAGTTAATAAAAACTCAAACATTTTAATATGTAATTCATTATTCAGATGCCATTAATAATAATAACAACAGCTTCATCTAGAGACGTTATACAGTGCTTTTATAGCTAGTAAAATGTTTCTAAAAGAATAGATACCAGCCAGTTGAAATTTATGGTGGCATTGAGCTTAAACTAAATACAAAAATGTGGCTTTATATTTAACTAATATGATGGCAAATGGCAGAGCCATTCCTGCCACCCCAGCTTTCTGACCCGTTGACTTTCAATGTGCCACACTAATGATTTCCGACTAGCTCCAACTTGTGCGACTTCATGGCCTCTATAATGACAGGTAATGAGGATGGAAGGGGGAAAAGGCAGCAATCAAGAAGTTACAACTGGGAATCAGCCTTGGCCAATGAGAGACAAATGACATGTGTTAATTCTAATCAACACAAATTGAAAGGTAAAGTCAGTCTCCCCCCCAAAAAAAAAACTCTAAGAAAGACAAATGTGTTTAAAAAAATCTCAATAAAAGCAGTTGTTCACATCAAAACGTCAAAGCCCATAGTGGGAAATGCAGTTCTTGTTCTAATACATCAGTCACATATGAAGCTTTCCACTGAGCAGTTGTGTCCATAGTCTGATTCATGTTGGTAATATACACAGCAGCTCGAATGAGCACATGCACCCACATGCACATTCACACACACACACACACACACACACACACACACACACACATGCACATGCACACAAGTGCACACACGAGCACAATGAGGCATAATTTCATTTACTCAGACTATAAAGGGATTATACCATGAGATAATTGATTATTTATCCTTCAGGAATCAAAACCAGTCCTAGAGCTTGAGTTATAATACAGTGCTTTTGGCACTACAGTGGTAATGTGAGCAGCTGGTAAGCGAGCATCCTGTAATATTCCGCTTGGGAAAGGCCAGCAGGAGGGATGGAGAGAGGCAATGGTTGCTTTTGGCCCTAATTCACGCATATAAGTTCACATTACATTTCCTTATTAGAAACTACAAAATGTCCTTGTCTTTCATCACATTACTAGAGTCATTGCAAGTAAGCAATCTGTTCTTTTAGATCATAATTGAAAGCTTCTAGATTATTTAAACTGCCATCTATAAATGATATGTATGCCGTGTTGCTTCCTACAGACTCCCTGCAGTCTCTTAGATTTCCACCTTCTAGCTGAGAAGCATTCCATGGATTAAAGGACATACCAGCAGTGGAAACTGTACATCATCATACCCTTTGTCCACAGCATCATAGTGACTGTAAACACATTACAGTATATTCATACTCATATTATAAACATATTACCACAATGGCAGTGCAGTGTTAGCATTAATAAAACATTAAGTTTGTTTCAGTGGGGTGCATTAGAATATTAATAAGGAGAAACATTCCATTGCAGGGGTATCCACAAACCATTAGTCCAGCCAAATGTCCACGGTGGCTATACTCTTCTCTGAAAGTACATTAGGTTCTTCTGTTCAAATCAGAGAGGGCACACAAGGGCCATAAAGATGTAGTTTTTCATTTTCGATTTTCATTTTGTGGACGTTGGGCTACACAATGAAAATCAGAAAATTGCATTTGCATATTTGTGAAGGAGAAGCCCAAACATTAATTTCTGTTAGTGATGACCCTGTAATGCTTGAACCATGTGGGCTGTATTGCAACTGTGAAGTAGATGACTTCTACCTAACATCTCACAGGAAACCATGACAACAGGATGAGGGGTTCCATTTAGCCTCTGAGTGAGCCATACAAGAAAAGCACTTTTTAACAAGTAAAGAAGCCCTGTGATGAGCAGCCTTAGATTAATACAGCAGGAAGATAATGTATCTCAAAGGCTGCATACTGTATAAGGTGCATTTTCTAGATAGTGCTGTTCGGTTAAACTAATGACCCCCATTCTCTACATTGTTGGCCTAATAAATAAGCTCATTATAGAGAACAATGTGCTTAATACGTAAGAAGAATGTGGCTGCCTCATGTTGACAGAGAGAGAGATGAGGCCACCACTTGAAAGATCATTCAAGGTCATCCAGCAGGTTACAAACAGAAGGCTTGCATTTCACTGTGAAGGCCCATGGTCTAGGGTTTGTCAAACTAGTGCATTGATAAACCAATCTGATAGATGAGTGCCCAGACTGCTGGATAGTCCACTGCTCTTCAGACGTCCTTCCTTTCCAACAGGGGCACCCTGCACAGTCAGAGAGAAACAAAGGCAGCTTTCTGTGGTCCCACAGCTCGGTGGGACTATAGACAGTCCACAGGGGGTGACACAGAGAAGGGACCTTGCCCTTCATTTATCTCACTCAACTTACTTAAGATTCAAGGAATAGTGCTGTGAAGCAAAATTTCAAAGCTTCAAAGGTTCTTTCCTCAGCAACCCCAGAAACAGGAAAATATGTTCTTCAAGCAGTAGCACTCTCTTATTAAATATGCTTCTAGTTTGACTTGCTGTTCAATCGTCAAACAAATTATTCTGGGGGGGAAAAATAACTGTTTCTCAGTTATTACAGCAGTAAAGTATTTCGAAATGTCTTAATATTCTCATTTTGATTGTTTCATTGTGATGTTGGACTATTACTGGGACATCTACTTCCAGATGTACAGTAATTTATACATAATTATAAAACATATATTGCATATATCTTGGCAAAAAAATACCTACGTTTTTATAACGACAAATAATACTTTTGTGCTGGCCCCACAATGAATTCCGAATAGCGCAATCACTAGCTTCTGGCTTCCTGTTCAACTTGGCTTCACAGAAAGACAGGGGGGAGGAAGCAAGTAAACAAATCGGTTGATACATTGTTTTTATTCACACTGGTACTGGGCCACCCAAGCTCCTGTAGAGCAGAGTGATAGTAATGGAATCCTATTGCCAATAGGTTTGCATTCTTGTGGTCTTAAGAATGAATACCCTGTCTTAAAAACCTCTATACTAGGGTAGGGAAAGAAAAAAACAAAGCCTTAACTGAGGATCTCATAAATAAATGCAATGCTCAGGCTTAATATATAATTATTTTATTTATGTAATAAAATGTTGTAATGAACGTCAACTTATGGCCAACTGTTTAGCTACACTGCACTAATGTAATTCCCCTGAATTTTTTATCAGGATGCCCTCTTCATGATCTTCAGCAATAGTATTTTTTAATCCCATAAACCTATATTTTAATAATTAAATTACCAAGCAGAATGCTGTGCTTCTAATTGGATTGGTTTCTGTAAATGAGAACTTCTAACTGGGAATAATTAGGCCCTATTGGTTGTGCAGTAATAAAATGTACTCTTTTAAATTTATTAGTGTTAAATTGACTCAGTTTATCAATTTCTCTAATAGTTGTTTTATTTCCATCAGCACAAATCTAGTTTATTACGCTCATGTTATCAATTAAGTGTAGCTTTCTACATACATTTTCATGGCAGCCAGTGTAAAAGAGAGTTACACAGCTTTCAGTTAACCCCTTTGATTGCACGCGGGGGACTCAGACTGGGACTCAGATATCTACCACACCTCCTGACAATCAGGAGCAGCGATTGCCTGGCTCCATTACAATTCTGCACAGCGTCCTTCATGGCTGGTGTGATTATCAGTAGCCAGCAACAACAGGCACAACAGGTAGTGATCTGAATTAGTGAATTCTCTCTTCTGATGAGTGTTCCATTATCAGAACTTGCTGCCACAAACTGTAGATTGTTTGCTTTTCTAAACAGAGGGTTTAGATTCTCTGCAACATGTTTAAATGATTTATTATAAACTAAATTGTTAATGAGTTTCAAAAAGTCAGTTTGAAGTAAGTTAAGTATGAGAAAAAACAGAGGGGCACAAACCTTTTGTGTATGTTAATTATTTTGCACCACAGGCAATCTAACCCCTTTTACGACTCAGACATGCAGAAAATTATATTTATTTTTCGTGATGTGTGAATTTTTTATCTGCAGACATCCTCTTGAGTTTATTTCTGATGTCACCTTTCAAAAAGCACACTGTGATCTCCCAGCCACTATCCAATCAAAGGGTCATTGGACAGCATTATCCTGTCTCTGTTATTTTTGGAAATTACATTCCAGTTCATATACAAAGTCAACTTCCATGCAAAAAAATGCCAGACTACGGGTTTGATTTAAAATTCAAAAAGTTAAGGGTGAATTGTCGGGCAGGCCCCCCCCAGGCTAGGGATTCTCATCTTAAAACATATCTGCCCTCTTCTCTCTCCCCACTTAACCCTCAATGCAACAGTGAGGTTGAAATGTTGGGAATATTAATTTCTGAGCTAAATTACATATAATACCGTCACTAGTAATAGGTTAGCATTAGCAATGAAATAGCAGCAATTTGAACCTCAACAGCTAGCAATGCCAACACAGTCAGCCTAGACCCACCAGTTCAGCCAGTTAAAATGATTAAAGTGACACAAGCATCAGCAATGAATTTCAGCTGTTCCTTACCGACAGGGGACTTTTCCCAGTCAACATAATGGATGAAAATATCTAGAGGTACATCCTTAACAAAGGCCCATGCAAGTCAGAAGGGCCATAACCAAGAGAAAAAAGGCAGGTGTACTCTATATAGTGCTACTATAAGACAACATAGAAGGGCACTAAGATTGCTCGCAAGTGGCTCTCATCTAAAATTAGTTGTGCCTTGGTGACAGAAGGTGTGGATCCTACCAGATATTATGGACCATCTGAATTAATGACTGGCAGTACAACTTTAATTTCTCACTTTTGGTGGCCTTTGTAGTTTGAGGTTCATCAAAAATATATTAACAACTAGCCACTAAAGCATCAGATTTTATGTAGGTTCAGAAATGCTAACAGGAATCACTGATGTAACGCTAACATTAAGGTGATGCAACTCTGCATTCAGAGGCCACCAGGAGAAGCTCCAAATCCCAAAAAAGACTGGATTATCTATTCTCAGCACTGAGAAAAAATGTTTATATTATCATTGTTTAAAATTGATTTAAATAAATATGGTCATTGTTTTTAATAAACTAGATAAACTACATGCTAAGGTAACTTATCCAGTATGTTTAATTCATAAGCCACCACAGTTTACATTAGCGTTAAAACTTTCGAAATTTCAAATGGTATAAAATTATATAGCCTTTACAATTATTGAACCCATTTTATGAATAGGAATTTGTTTATAATAGTTTTTATATGTCATTTAAGCGAGTAATACAAGTTAGAAATCAAATCAGATTCAATTCAACGTTGCTGCAAGCCTGCATGTGTCCAAGAAGCCAGTAGGAGTTGCTGTAGAGAAGTCCGGCTGAAATACCCACTCCAACTCATTCAGCGCTCTGTCAATTGTGCACTTCCTCTGTAGTCCGTAGTCTCTAGTTTCTCAGTCAAAATCAGTGAATGACATTGGATTCAACCGGGCAAACTCCAACTCCTAGAGCTCGGTCAGCAGTCGAGCAAGCCTCTTTACCCAATAAGCCTCTCTGTATTTTATATGCATGCAATCGATGAGATGGACACGTGCCACGCCACCCATCCATTCATCCATCTTCGGAAACTTTCAATCCAATTCAGGGTCACGAGTGCTGTACCCTAACTCAGCAACGGATAGGTCATAAGTCAGGGAACACACGAAACATAGACCACCACTCACACAGAGCCAATTTCACAGATGCCAATCCACTTAACTCACAAAGTCTTTGGAGAGTTGGAAAAAACTGGAGCACTCGGAGGAAACCCACTGAAAACTCAGGGAGCTCTTGCAAACTCCACATAGACAGTGACCCGTGACGGATTCCCTGGGTTATGATACACCAATGCTAACTGCTGAGACACCGTGCTGTCCATGTGTTTAAGTTTGCTAAATTTGTATTAATAAACTATTTATTTTAGACTTCTACATCTCCATACACCCAGCAAGAGACTGTGCACGCTGTCAACATGGCTTATTACTCTTCTTAATCACTCATCTTAATGCTTAACTGATGCTTGCTCTACAGGTTTCCCAGTTACAGCTGCAAAAATTCAGGATTGCATTCCGTGCCTGTACTATCTTTAAAACCAAGAAGTTAAAAGTTAATCTTCAGATGACCTTGGTGGTATATGATGAAAAGTGTTCAAAACTCAGTGCATACTGGACCAAGAGCAAGTTTTTATCTCCAATTCCATTATTTTGATCCATGAGGAACATTTTAAATCAGTGTGTCACACTTTGACTGATGCTATCAGAGATAAGATTAAGTTCACTGCAGAGCAGAATTCAGGTATAATTGCTTAAGGTATATCTGCCACAATCTATATTGGCCAAGTTTGTCTGGGAATTAGATTTTTCAAACATTTATGTTGCCTGTTGATTGCTTCATAAATATTAGTTGGGTTTGTCCCTTTGTCAGTATTTGATTTTCAACCTGAATAAAATAATTGAAAACATTCACTGTCCAATTTTTTTTGTACATGCATTATAATTTCTTTTCAGCTGTTAGCGTTGTTTTTGATAATAAAGTAAAATAAAATAATAAAACAGCAAATAGCATAGTACTACCGTTTCTTAATGAGCAATATTTAAATTAAACAAATTTTTCCCAAATTATTTTCTTTTAACCCTATTTGTATCAATTCTCCGTTCGCTGCCACCAGCCAAAGGCAAGAAGATTTTTGATCAAGTTATTCAACCCACCCACCTCCACCGCCAATACAGAAGGTTCAGAATTTTTCTCAATGGTAGTCTGAACCTGTGGGCAACCACAATACCACAGGGATCACCTTTCAGTGAGGGCCCAAGAGAACACCTACCAATTGTCTTCCTCCCCACCTGGTTGGCACCCTGCCAATAAATCACCACTCTAGGTCTCCCATTCACAGTTGACTGTGAGAGAATTCTAGATTCAAACCTGCAATCTCTTAATATTAGGACCTATTCTGCTCAGCCTTTACCAGCAGAGCCCCTCAGGGTGCTCAGCACCATACTCTTACACTTAAACCAGTGATTTCAAATACGTCATAGCGAAGAAACATATTACTTGCTTTTATATAATAGTCTGTTTATTGTTTTTAATAATAGTAAAAACGCAATAAAAAAAAGCTGAATTCTTATGTTCCTGGAGCGATTCCCAAATGCACACCTTGTGATAGGAGTCTCCCAGAGCACACAGAGGAAAGGTGACTGGATTCCAAATGTTTCTCCATTGAGGCTGCACACATCGTTAATGATGCACTTAAAATACTTTGTCTCCTTATCGCCCTTGAGAAGCCCCTAGAGAGTGCATTTCTACATTATTTACTGATTATCTGTTACTGTAAATGTAAAACTCTATAGACATTTTATAGTATTTATATTAGATATGTACTGCATAAATGACAAAAGTTGGAACTGGCTCAGAAATGCAACAACTCTATTGCACAAAGTATTTATCTTCTGACCCCTTCATCAAGATACCAGCAGGCAAATTTTACCACACAGTGGATATAAACAGTAACAGACAAACGACACGCACATGACAGCAGATTCAAATTCAAATGTTCAGTATATTGTTACCAACAAAATGTGTTCTAAATGTGAATATTCATGTAGGAATCCTCTATATTTCTAGGTTGGAAACCTTAACAGGAATGAATGCAGTTCACCCACAATCACATCAGTCTTAAAGCTTTACTCCAACACTGGTGCAGAATATAAATGATTTTTTTAAATGCATTAATCCTGAAGATGTCAAAAGGGCACAAAACTAAATTAGGTAGATGCTACCCGTTAAACTGTGTTAACCTAGACCAGAATGCAAGCCAATTAGCTGTGCAGACCTGGACACTGGAGGCTTAACATTTTCAGGTATCACATTGCATGAATGCCTAGCAAGAAACCTTTAGAAAACATTGATGTTTCCATTTCAATTTAAGCTCCAATTTCTTTTACTCAAAGAAAAAAATGGTATTCCTGCTGCTGCTTCCCTTCTTGCAAGTCCATGTTTTATTTATTCAGGGGATAGTAAACATCCTCAGTGCTCCATAAAATCTGCATAATCTGCAGTTCAACTAATACCACCATACTTTTTGGGCTTTTTTTGTCTAATGTTTAAAAAAAATGTCACTTACTATGTTAGTCTATATGTATAAGTATCCTTTTGGTTTAATTGATGAATTGCCTTTGCATTCAAAATCAATTACAAATTTAAGGCGCTTTTGGTCTGAGCTTTCTGGTCACGACAATCCCCATATGTAATAGTAATGAGGGTTTCGTACTTGGAACTCGCAATTTGTAATCTTGAAAAAGTAATCTGTGTTTTTAATAAGCAAATTATGCAATAATATCTGTTTTTTTTTAGTTAAATCCTATGGTTGTAAACTACAGTTTGCCCTGTCAATTTCAATCTATTTGTGGCTTGCATGACATGGTTTCCTAATTGTGAACAACAAAACAAAAACCTTTTTTCTGATTATTTACGGTTGGACTGCAAAGTGAACAGTCTAAGGTTGCAATTATTTAAATTCTATAAATTCACTTAAACGCACATTGCCAACAAAATGTTAATTCACTTAAATGTCTTTATAGGTTGGTATTTGTTAGTTGCGAAAGGCCTGAAGTACTGCTCTAATGTCAATAGCATACATTTTAAGATCTTTTGTTTAAATGTCAAATGCATTAAATATACTCCACATACCTGCTGCCAGTACACCAAAAACACAAAATGTAACCACATCCACAAACGAAAAATGAAAATATTAATCAGCGATTAAAGCTGATAATAAAGCAATGTTAAAAGCAGTGTTGTAATAAAAAATGCCTTTGAGCATTAGGGCAGCAGAAATATGGCTAGTCTTTAATAGACACATGTTACACTTCACTGTATTCACATATAAATGTTACGCAATTCACAATTGATTTCCATAATCTCTAACTCCTTTTTTTAACTCCAAAAATATTTTAATATGTTCAGGTCTGTCTACATGTTGTTTTCAAATACTTTCTGTATCTACAAACAGGAGCCTGCCATCTCAGTGCTAGCTTAAAACGAGTAGTGAGCAAGTCATTCTTCAAGTTGCTATTGAGCTGTTTTCATTTGATAGTATGCATGTCAGAAGCATCTGTTTGGCACTTCACTGTTTAACACAGCACCAGGTTGAGTCAGAGTTGGGGCTGTCATTGAATTCAAAGCAGATGCATTTGCTCCTGCAATTCAGTATGATTGCAGGTTAGCTGACTCATTGAAATCCTGAAGCAGTACAATATTTTCTCTCAGTGAGGATGATTTAGGCATGAATAACGCTTCCTGTGATTTAATTTTTTAACGCCCAGCAATTAGGGTATGCAGCTTGCATATTTGTCAATATCACAAAACTGTACCATTTGGACCATGCAACATTTAATAGTAATAATTTTATTATTAATAATAATAGACTTGTAGAAAAAACACGTAGGCCAAACTCAGGCAGTTAGTGTTAGTTAGTAATTTTAAACACATTTTCATCCATGAGATATCTCCACCATTACAGACATGCACTTAACTATCTTAAAAGTATTTTCATTGGACTATTTTAATAATATTTTCATTTGCAAAAAGCGATTGTGTCCCTTCCTCAACCATGTCTAGTAGTTACTGTCAAATTAGGAAGAAATACAGATTTTTTATACAATTTTTTATACAAATTCAGAATTTTGTGGTGATCTTTTCTTAAAATGCCAGTAACCACAATTTTTATGACTTAGAGGACGTATAGAAACCCGTCTATATTCTATTTAACGGAGCAGCATTAAATAGAAAAAGATTATACATGAGATACCATTAAATAAAGAACATTAGAAAATTGCATTTGAGTGATATTGACCCTTATCCCTAGCAGAGTAGCACTCTGTGTTTTCTCCACATTTATTTTTCAAATTTTTGAAATGAGTATGAAAACAAATATATTTATCTCATATGAATTTCCAAACTCAGTTCATCCCACAGCTAAAAACAAAAAATCAGCCTCAAAAGAATACACAGCTTTTTAATAGCAACGATAAAGCACACTGTCACTTCATAGTAATTGAATCTGAAATTTTTTGGTGGGGCAAATATTTCCATCTAGTTGTGTTCCTTTTTTATCCCACTGTTTATTGTGCCCATTAAAAAAAATGTGATTATTCAATCAATCAAATTTTATTTGTTATAGCGCATTTTTACAAACAGAATTTGTCACAGACACAGAAAAGGAATCGAAAAATCAGATAAACAGGAAAAACTAGAAAATTATTCCCTGACCCCAGAGGCAGTCGAGAAAACTCTTGAAAAATGACATTATTTCTGTAGGTTCAATGTGGCCATATTTATTATGTACAGATTTTCCTACACCACCTTAATTGTGGTTTCACATGCATACCTGTGCTATATAATAGTACATCAGATACTCTAATCTCCAACCTCACTCCTGTTCAACTCCAGGCAGCATCCACCTTCCCCTCATTCAGAGTTTCACAGGTTGCTTTAGGTGTGTCCTCTCTGCTGGGCGCCTACCAACTCACAACACCCCCCCCCCCCCCCAAAAAAAAACAAAGCACTCCCCTGGGGCCAACAGCCAGTTTGAAGACAAGCACTATGTAAACAAGCCAGAGGTTGTTTGATCAGCCCAAATAGTGTCTCATTCTCACTGCTAATTTAACCAGTGAACATGGCTGGTTGGTAGGAACTGAAATACAGCAGTAGTGAAACAAACAAACCAAGGAATATTGCCTGAGGAGATAACTTGATCAAAAATCAATGGCAGAAAACAACAGCACTTAGCTTTGACTCAGCTTTCTAGGGCAAGTCTAGAGGGATTTAAAAAAGTAGTACTGTGCAACAAGGACTCATATTTGGTGGAAAATTGTACTGTAAAAAGACGTATGGATTGCTCACATCAAAATATGGAAATTGTTCCAGGAATGTTCGACCAATAAAGTAATCTTCCTTTTTTGTTGTTGTTTGTTTTCTTTGGAGAAGACGGACATGGACAAGGCAACTCCAAAAAAGAAATTGTCCAAAAAACCTTTTACCATTTTCTGAAAGGCATTACAATCAAAGAGGGAAGGAAAGAGCAAGAAATGTATTTTCATGTAAGCTAATTGGGAGGGTCTCCATTCACATGGTCTTCTTAAGAAAATAGATTCTTACAAATACAATAAAGAACAGCTTTGCTAAAATTTGGCCCAATATTAAATCTGTAAAAGCGTCACTTCAGATCACACAAGTTTTTATTTTGGATATGTAGGTTTGCATGGAAAGTATTATACTCCACTCTAACTTTCAAAATGAAAAGGTTAACAATCCTCTCTCCTACTATATAAACTGCATTTTTGGAAAATAGATCAAACATGCTTTAAAAAGATAAAGCATGCTTTGTTTACCCTGTTGTTTGAGTAAGGTTCTGTTCCCTCACCGCGGGCGTGATTGCTATGGCGAGTGAGGGCTATC
>JAOVYW010006257.1:0-11649 GCA_025775045.1 Hiodon tergisus
GTCGGTCACCCACCCCCCTACCTCAATGATGTTGTAGCGCTGAATGTCAGTCATTCAGCCAGTCAGTCAGTCAGTCATTCAGTCAGTCAGTCAGTCAGTCAGTCAGTCAGTCACTCAGCCAGTCGGTCACCCACCCCCCTACCTCAATGATGTTGTAGCGCTGAATGTCAGTCATTCAGCCAGTCAGTCAGTCAGTCATTCAGTCAGTCAGTCAGTCAGTCACCCACCCCCCTACCTCAATGATGTTGTAGCGCTGAATGTCAGTCAGTCAGTCAGTCAGCTAGTCAGTCGGTCAGTCGGTCACACACCCCCCTACCTCAATGATGTTGTAGCGCTGAATGTCAGTCAGTCAGTCAGTCATTCGGTCACACACCCCCCCTACCTCAATGATGTTGTAGCGCTGAATGTCAGTCAGTCAGTCAGTCAGTCAGTCACTCACCCCCCTACCTCAATGATGTTGTAGCGCTGAATGTCAGTCATTCAGCCAGTCAGTCAGTCAGTCATTCAGTCACTCAGTCAGTCAGTCACTCAGTCAGTCGGTCAGTCGGTCACCCACCCCCCTACCTCAATGATGTTGTAGCGCTGAATGTCAGTCATTCAGCCAGTCAGTCAGTCAGTCAGTCACTCAGCCAGTCGGTCACCCACCCCCCTACCTCAATGATGTTGTAGCGCTGGATGTCGCAGAAGTCCCGGACCCCGATCTCTGTGCCCATGTACCAGCCATTGAACGGGCAGGCAGGAAACTTCAGCCCCCCCACCTCCAGCAGCATGTTGGAGACAGCTGGTAGGGCATACCACCTGAGCTGGAGCTCCTCAAACCACTTGTACCTACGGAGAGGGGTGCGTCGCCCATTCGAAAAGCAGTCCCCTAGTCAAGGATATGGGCAGTATGATCAAGGCACCTTTTCATAAAATAAAATAAAAATGTAATTAACGAAACCAACAGTGTTATAAACGTATATCATTGTAACTTATTTTGCCGCAACATGATGGTTTTGTTAAATACTGTTTATTTAACACGTCAGACTTATTAAACAGTCGCGATTCCAAACTGACGTGACTTTCATCCCATTTTTGTAGCTTGTCACTTTTTAAATATCTCTCTACTCATTCGTGTTTAAATGCTTCAGTGCAATTTATAATAATTTTTCTTTTGTATTGCTATTCCTTCAAAACATTTGGAAGTTTTAATATACTAAACCTAATAGACGTTACATGTAATGTGTCAATTTAGAATAATTCTTCACGATGTTGCCGGTCAATAAAATTTTCCAATACCCAATTACCATCACGCCCACCTATTTTGCATTTGGGAGTCATTTATCAGACTTTTTAACAATTGTCGGTTCGACACGGAAACGCTGCTGACACACAAATACGATGAATTTCTTCATCGTGTTCTGACAAAGATCACAAAAATGTAATTTTGTTAGATCCTCATTATTCCACACAGAAAGTACAAAGAAAGAAAGCGTAATTTAATACATTTTGCGATGCCCCCTCAGCAACCTTCTTTCATCACATCGTGTTAAAAAAAAAAAAAAAAGCCGTATTATGAAGTTTATGACACAATCTCGTAATCTCGACACAATGTAGTAGTTGTATAATTTAGGACCTGGTAATTATGCTGAGAGCCTGATCTTGGAATGCCTTTGTTTCTTAATTCCCCCAAGCACTGAAAATGTTCTTTTTTGTCTTTAAAAAAACTCATTAACTGGCCATTCAGTTTTGAATGTGGAGTATTTAAAGAGGATGCAAAACCTGCTGGCTTTTACTCCTCCAAAATATGGCTGGAAAGACTCTTTTGTTAACTTGTACATAAAAAAAAAAATGTAGCCCGTCAATACATTCAGTTAACTTTAGGGCTTTTCCACTCAGTACCGGTCCTCAGAGAACCAGTCCAGTCTGTTTTAAAGACCCCTTTATATCCCCAGCTTTCCGAAGAATGGGTGAACTAATCCAATCAATCAAAAAGCCAATTGATATAATTAGGCGTCTATGGGATCGAGGGGATTGGGAAAGTGAAAGAAACCCTCTAAATCTTGCGTAAAACCCTTGATTCCAAGAAAAAACTTTTATAAACAAAAAGATATAATCGTGTCCCTTTATCTTATGCTAATTTAGATTACAATATTTCAACTTCAGCTTCATCTTTGACAAATAAAATCCTAACAATTTAATATACGCAGAAGAAGGCAATAGCTGTTGTTTTGTACTTAGATGTCCAGGCATCAGAAGGCTGTCAAAACAATATATCCGTATTTCAGTGGACTTTCAACGTGCACACCATCTGACTCACTCTGGGTGTTCCATCGGGACCTCGAGGATGAGCTCTGGAGGAATCTCGAAAACGTCGGGATCCTCCCCATTCACTTGCAGGACCAAGGGCAGTACATCAAAGCGACCGTACTTTGGCTTCCAGCCCAGCTGGATACAAATCTTAAAGATACAACAAAAGCATATTCTTAACCAGTGTATATTCGTGACATGTCAGACACAGACACCGAGGCTCTTAATCTTGCTCGCAAATATCGGGGATTATTTGACCAGTACCTCTGTGAACTCCACATTGCTGGGATCCCCCTGAATGTTCCCGCCTGGCATCTGATACCCAGCGTACCTCACCAGTTGGCTGTTCCAGATCCGAAAGTCATGCTTCCCATCTCCTCTCTGGGGGAAAACTGTTATTGTGGACCTGTAGAAATAATTCATTATGTTAAATTAATGCATACCTAATGCATCTGTGCCGATTTCAGGTTTTCTGCCTTCTCAATTCACATATGGTGATCACGCATTTCTCAAGGTATTCTCACCTAATATTCCCCCCGTTTGTGGCAAACTCTATGTGCTTGCACAAGAAGTGAAACATGTCCTGTGTGGTGCAACACGTTCGAGCGTCGAGCACCTGCAACGTGTTCCAAGAACAAAAGTTACTATATACTCACACTTCTGACACCTAGGGGTCAGTGGCGTAGTCAAGGCAATGCAAGATGAATGGCCAACCTGTAAGTTTGACCACTGAATCCTCCCAATGCATCTTGGTGCATTACGCCATGCTTGTTTGGCCCCAAACTCCAATTCCTCCACTGTCAGCTGATAGGATCCCGTGACATCAATCTCCTTGGCAACAGCTTCAATACGGGCAAGGTGGACGTCAGGTCTTGGGCTGCAAATCAATGTCATTTGAAGTGTCTTATGACTGAAAATCATTAAAGTCCTTTATCACTGTGCAAATTCATATTAGTATCGCCAACAATATAAACATTGATATCTTAAGTCCACCAGAAAAAAATCTCTATCAGACTTACGTTTTGAAAGAATGGTAAAACTGATTTATGAAGTCTATAGCCTGCATCAGGATGTCTTCTGCGTGGTCTGGAGTTTCCTTGGGCGCAAGCATCAGAGACTCTGGCGTCATGATGGAATTTTGACATGCTTTTGATTTGCAAGGCTGAGACTGGTAGGGAAAACCAACAAAAGTTTTATCAAAAGGACCAGGGAGAGTATACCACAAGACCACAGGAAACTGACATAAATACTTTTAAATAAATGATACTTAACAAGTGGAACATCTGTGTGCAATGTAATGTAAAGTGTGTGGGCACGTACCTTGACCGCTCTGTGGTGTAGCGTCTCTTGTAAGCTCGAGCCATCTTTCCAGTTGCGCACACGTATAGAGAACGGGCATTTGTTTGGCCCGAGACTCTGTTCCCAGGAATGACGCGGTGGGACACCATCCAGTAAATTTCGTAAAAATAGTAAAAAAGCACGAATAAAACTAGTACGACAACCTATCATACACATACACACACACACACACACACACACACACACACACACACAATATAATAACATTAAAACATACCACTTCTGTCTGCTTTTGGTGCATGGTTTTGTTCGACTCATCTCGTAGGACTTTCATGTTCAACCTGAACGGGTAGAAAATAATTTCGAAATAAAAAACGTTTGACATTAATTTATTTGTTAAACTAAGTTAATATATTTGTTGGAGAGCATCTGAACTTATTGAACAACTTATAGAAAACTAGTGCAGAATACATTTTCTTATTTAACAGAAAATTTGATGAATTTAAAAGCGTGAAAATGGTTGGAAAATTAAGATCAGTTTATTGCTCTGACATACAACATCGCAATAATATGTATAAGTGTGTGTGTGCGTGTGTGTGTATGTATGTGTGCGCGCGCGCATAATATTCCGCGTCCAGCATACGAATAAGCAGTCTCTGAGCGGTCCTTACCTGTAATATGTCGCGGGTCTGAAACTTTGTTTGTCAGTGTTGTCTGTACCTGTCCACCAGTATTTATAGGTCCTCGGAAAAAAAAATCCACTTAATGCGGGTCCTCAAAAACGTGTGAGAAAACCAAACCCTTCCTTGTGGTTATGAGACGAGGTTTTTAAAAGGAAACGAAAATAGAACGGAGATATCTGCGGTGTTAAAAAAATTGTTTACTTGAAATGCAATCAAAATCGAACCCTACCTGCGTATAACAAATACTTAACACTGTGTAAGAGAGATAATAATAAATAAATAAAAAGATAATAAAAATATTATTATTCAAGTTTAACTATTGCCCATTTGTCTTTCATTCTACGTTACATTTAAACATACAATTATCAGGATTAAACAACTTCCTTGTGTGTTCTGTTATCATTAGATTGTGATTTTAAATCAGTATAAAAAAATAGAAATGAAATCCGCTTCGTTACGGTTCTCAAATCTTCAGCTCAGAAGTAGGAGGTATGATGATATAAACAACATTTAAAAGAAAACTGAATGGTTTAATTTAATGAAATATTACATTAAACGCTATCTTATTTATGTATTTATACGAAAATCTATGTATTATTGGAGTGAGTCTTTTATTTGAAATTAACGTATACCTACACCAAAAAGTGTGCTTGCAAAGAGATAACAAAAAAACAATCTACAGTAGTGGACGGGTGAAATTATTAAACTTGATTGCTAGCACCTGTCTGGGTGAATTTATGGGCAGAACTCTTTGCTCTGTGAGCAGAAATGAATAACTGGAATTATGTGTTCTAATTTTTTAATTGTCAATGGCTCAGACTGGCCTCTCCTATTGATAAGAATGGAAATTGTGAATATATGGAAGCCAAAATTGCAGGGATTAAAATCTGCCTTTCAGTGAACAATGGGGCACAATTATCCACTCTGCCAAAGTAATTTTAGTTGAAAGTAACTAATGGAGATCAGATCTCTTAGCAGAGTGGTAGCTTATGGGAGAATATGGAGACTGTTTGGTAATAACAGACAATCTGTCAATTTTACACCTTGGCATTAGTTGTGGATTTTCTAGTGGCTGTGCTAAGACATTGACAGTGACTTCTGTCAGAAATCAGGGTTGTATTAGGCCTTGTTGAGAAATGCTTTCATTCATTGGAAAATGAGACTGTTACGTTTGCATCTGGAGGCAGGGACAAAACAGCAAAGTAGTCACTAAGCCTACAGATACCAAGGTACCCCCGTGTAGTGTAGCTATTATTTTTGGCACCATGAGGGGGGCCCACATATGTAACTTGTGGGGATGTTCCCTTTTTTTTGCATCCAGAAGAAAGTGACTGAGCATGTAAAGGAATGCTTGCTGTTGTGATTATACAACCTTTATGTAGTCCTTGGGTAACCCGTTGTACCGGCACAATAAAAAGGTTGAGGCAGTGATGAGGTGGCATGATCCAAAAAAAATGTAATAAAAGACTGAGGTGCAGTTTATCTGGAAGTAGCCTATTACAAGTGCATCAGCGAAAGGCAAAAATCACTGCAGAGATTGCATGCCCTTAGCATCTGCTCTCGGGAAAGAGATGGAAGCGGGAACATGACAAGCAGGCAACCAGCTTTCTACAACTGAAGGTGTGCCTGATGCTGACATTCGGAAAGGAGAGGGCCTTAGTGATGGGTGAGTCAGCCTCTGAAGTCGAGAGGTAGGGAAGAGTATGCACAAAACCAAGGGGCCCCTCCCCCATAACCCATCCTTTAACTCTCACTCCTATGAATAAATGATTGCTTCAAAGACCAACGTTTTGGATACTGACATTAAATGCCAAAAAAAAAAAAAATGCCCACGCGTCAAATGAGAACTGGGATTATACTCCTATTTAGGAACGGATCCTTATCCGATGTTCCTCTGAGAAACATGTTTTGTCGATGGGGGTGTTCTGTATATGTGGTATATTATGTTTGCAGCATTTCTATCCGTTCCTTTCCCCTAACTCCCAGACTCCCAGAACTGCTTCATAGTCATCAGTTTGTCACCAACACCCGTTTAACCCCTAATGGGATTATCATCATGCTATTGAAAAAATGAATAATTAAAATTTTAGTCGATAGCTGAGTTGATAAGACACTAGGCATTCTTTTTGTCCTTTTACATTGGAATCCTGACTGTTTTTGCGAATATTTTCTGAGAAATCCCGTTGTGGGCTTCTATCCAGTGTGTGGTCCATGAGCACGTAGCCTGTCCACACCAAAAAATGTAATAACATTTTCAGTCTGGCTCCGGGACATTATGAGAAGCAGACATCACCTTGTTTATGTAATGTAAAACGCATTAGAAACAATAGAAGCCTATTACTGACAACAAAACAGAACAACACCTCACATTCCCTTAGAGAAGAGGCAATGCTGGAAAATATGTTTAATACAAACAGGGAAACTAAGGAGTAGGGTTTCAAGGAATATTAAAAAATCTTTCACAGGCCTGTTTCTAGATACGTGTGTTATACGATATCGCTGAAAATTTTGGCAAAACAAAGAACAAAGTTCTTTTGTCAAATCATGTCAAAATGCAGCTTACCGTCACTCTTTTCTTTTCAGTACAACCGCTAACAGTACCAGGACATACGACAGCAAGGCAAGCCTCATAAAACCTACATAAAAACTGAAGAAATCCTCTCAAGCTACCTTAAAGACATTAAAATGTGCCAATGCAGCAGTGTTATAGTTACAGTAATTCAAAATATGTCAAAGAAAATTTGGCTCTTCTATGGTATATAATTTTTTGTCTGGTTTTGGCCAAAAGCGCAACGGATATAACCAAATTAATCTATTTTCATATGAACATCTATATGCATAAAAGCATAGACACAAAAACAAAAGCATTACACTTTATCTTTATTATAGGACAAACAAAACACACACTAATATATATATATATATATATATATATATATACATACATACATACACAGCACTAGCTTTTGAACGAAGGGTGAATGTCTTCCAGGGGTAAAAAAAAACAAAAAAACAATGCTTTCCTAAAGACTTCCTTAGGTAGCCAATGTGAGAACACAGTATCTCGTTGGCATTGAGATTTCCTCTTTTAAATAAAACCAATATAGGCGGACATAACCTACCACTTATTTGAAAGAAAATCAACAAATTACAGTAACACAGCCCAAACGAAAGCAATAAAAATAACATGCCTCAAATAAATCTCTGATATTTTGATAAAAGTAGCAAAATGTGACTTGCAAATTAAACCGTGTTTGTACGATTTGAAATTCACGACAATTTAAATGTATTTTACTAGCATGTATTTCATTTCAGCTGAATTTGTATAATATGCTTTAATTTAAGATGAATTTCTTCAGTTTAGAATTGTTCAAATTTCCACCCCAATATGATGGCCATATTGTGAAGGTTCCCCATTACTCTGCTATTCCTTTATTTAATAAAAATAAATTTATATAAGACCCGTTACTCCAGGGTACCACTGGACCCATAGACTTCCTATGTGTAGCCACCCAAAACAGTCCATTCACCATTCCTGGCTTTACAGACCAGAAAACTGTTGCTCATTCAACCAATCAAACCAGAGGAAGGGGCAACGACGCAGCTCATCTCCTTTGTCTTCACTCGAATCTTCATTTTTTCTTGTACTGTAAAGGTAATGGTAACCGTTTCACCGTCAAACAGGCCTCCATACTAGAATAGAATCTCCACTGAATGATAGCCCCAGTCCACACTGGAAAAGGTCTGAAATTTACAGAAACAGCCAGGCTGAACATCTGGGCCTACGTACTTTCTCCAGAATCCAATCGGCGTCGGCTATTGCCCGCTTAATGATTTGCTGAATACGTTCAGGGTTGTCTTCATCTGCGTGGCTATTGTAGCCCTGAGAAATACCAGAGGCAAAACAGAGTTTCACATCTTACACCGGGCAATTACCAATGGCGTGCGGGCTGGGGACCTAGCCACCAGAGCAGGTTTAGTAATGTGGGTGAATGTACCTGTCTCACCGCGTGCCGGTAATGCTGCTGGATTGACCGTGAAGGTAGCTGCCTGCAACACCGTAGCAGGTGGCGGTACAGCTGCACTGGGGTCTGGACCAGCTCAGCTCCTGGCAACGGGGGCATCTTGTGTCTCGTGTCTTTTTTTTAAAAATTGCTGTAACACACAACGGGACCTTGATATCGACCCTATATAATTAGCTAGAAAATATTAACAACAGTCTCAATCAACAACAGTCAATTTTTACATGCACTTAAGTACAGTTAAATAGAAAATAACCAACAACATTATGCTCACTTGCGTGAGGACCACTGCAAAGTACCATGCCCTGGTTGGTGGCTAGGGCCTAGAATACATGCCAACTAGGCACACTGAGGAACGTGTAGGCTCATTTTGCTCATAGATTGTGTACATTCCTGATACACAGTGTGTTGTTTCCTGTAACAGTGGGAAAGTATGGTTTTCTACATATAAAAGTTACAGTCATGGGACATATAAGTACTGTTACACGAGTATGACAGGGGAGATTCCGATTACAAATATTATTAAAATTTCTAATCAGCTCTCGGATTTCACTATACAAACAAACATTGAAAATACCCATTTCTATTTTTAGAACATTGTCCCAACAATGCAATGTAAAGCACTATACTATTCAAACAGCTTTTAAGATGACTGAACTTCCAGATTTTGTAACAGTTATTAATTTTTATATATATATATGTGTAGTATGCACTAGAAGTGTGTAGTGCCTTTATAAGTAGCATTGTATTTTATCAACTTGTATTGTAGGTTTTAATTATCAAAAACCCATGTGTCAATTGTAACTTCATTGTAAAACACATGTACAATGTAGTATTTGATTGGAGATTATCAAGAAACTTTTAATTCTGAAAGTTTCAACGCCATCTGGGGTGTTGAAAAATAGAGAAACCAACCTTGGCAAACAATTGGAAAACATTTTCCATCACCGAAACCAGGGACCATTTCCTCATTACAATCTTTGCTTCCATCAGCTATTGGACTAAAGTAACACTAGCGTGCACACAATTTTAACAGGAAGACCTTGAACGCACCAAACAATTACATACCAAAGTTCCTAGTCCTACATCAGCAAGTGTCCTGGAGCGTCCTAGTTCGTCTAGAAATAGATGGACAAATGTTTTGTCAAATCCGCGATCATCTAATATAGAGCGGAATATTTTAATGACAGATCGTTAACGATGGGTATTAGGTAACAGCAATGCTTCGCACGAAACTACTTCAAAACCATTAACGTCTTCATCAAACAGGATGGATAACGCCAACAAGCTTCAAAGCCCAATGAGCTACACAACAACACACGGTATTTTTACACCTTTGTTTATAACTAAATAATTTTAGCAGTATAAACCTAGCTGGCTAATAAACTCAGGTTTACAGTTTTAATTCGATCACCTCGTGGCTAAATTTGACCTATAGACAGCTGTCATGTAGCCTAACCTTTTATACACTGACACTGTCGATTCAAATTCTGAGAAAGCACTTTAAAATGCAACTTTCTTCTCACAGTTCACCTCAACTTATACACCCGGTGACCCTGCTCGCTAACTTCGTGTATCAAAACCAATACCCGCCCCTTTAGTCGGACCATTTCCTTAAATTGCGTTCCAATTTATCATAACATAAGCAATATAAATACAAAATACCTCAAGCTTTCCCAGAACTGCTCTCCATAATGGAGCCATTAATTAGCTCCTCCCAATGTGAAGTCTTCAATATCGCGAGAAGGGACGAGAACTTTGGAGAGGGGTGGGCTTTTCAGACAAAGAGTTTTGACAGAGGGCTATTTCATTGATAATATAACGGCCCGTAATCCCCATTTTTTGGGTACTGTGTGTCCCGCCAGAAACCATTTCGCATGGTCATTTTACATGCATACATATTGTGGTTTCCCTGGGCGTGCATAGCGAAATCTTAACTGTCTTAACAATCCAAGTTTAAGAGAAGGAAAATAAAAATACGTGTTTTAGTATAGCCTTTAAAAAATAATTCAATGCATTATCCTATTAAAGTAGCCTAACATTACTTTACACCAAAAACAGATTAGAGTAATGCAAAAGCAACCTCCCTTTGCTGTTCTTTTAATATGTTGCAGTGTAATCGTAATAAATCTTGTGGGTGTAGATTTTACTGTACATGGTTGTGTTGTTTATTTTCTTTATTTAAATATCAAAAAGTACTCCTGTCAGAATCCGATATTTTGAGAATTCGAATTACGCCGTTCTGGTCTGGCGTCTTAGTTTTATCACTGAAGTCGGTAAATGTTGCAGAAATCAGAATAGCAATAAGAGCCACCAGGTGTCTCTGGTTAAAGATTCATGGATACAAAGTAAATTTAGCAGCTTGTAAAACTTTTCTTCATCCGTTGTTGGATAGCAATGATATTTACTGCGCACTACAAGTACTTTAATACACCTGAAGTGATTAAGCGATTTATTGCTCTAGAGGGAGAGAACTGCTTAATCTAAATTAAACTTTAGTCATAAAGTTTATGTGAAAGGAGGAAAATCTAGCCATTAAACTTTGGTTTGTTGTGCACTAGACAAACACCGTTTTTGAATACTAGCGTTTTCTGGGTAGTCATATATAAGGGCTCTCATTTTCTGAAAATTTAAAAATAATAATGTTCTAATTTTATTAATTTAAAATTACATTTTAATCAATTTATCGCCATTTTTTATTTATTTTGATATGTTTGTATATTGATATTATATATGTTTTTGTTTTATTTTATTTCTTCTTGTATTTATTTTCAAGTATATCAAATGTTTCAGACAGAAATGATTACTGTGTAGCAGTTAGATATCTTGCAAAGACGAAACCTTTCCATAAAAAGACACACTGTAAACAACTACCTTTAAAAAATGCCGCATTTTCACATTTAGTACTTTGGTATTTTAACTAAAATGACAGACCAATAGTAAAAATTCAAATTTTGACGTTTTAAAACCATAGCGTACCTCCCACCTCACTACAAATTTAATAGATAATAACAATAATACCTATTATTAATCATATAATAATATCCGATTTTCAGAACGTACCGCCCCTCAAGAACCTGCCCCCGAGCTTGAGGGGGGAGCGGCTTCTGCCGAATATGCCGTCCGCAAGCCCCGGGGTTGCCACAACATACATTGCGCTGTTTTCAGATTTTTCATTTTTATTATTTAGCCACAAGGGGGTGTGTGAGGTCAAGGTTTTAACCGTTTGTAAACTTTTGTCACCACTGCACACTTTCTACCAGTCTATAGTCAAGAGTACCATTTTCTATGCTGTGGTGTGCTGGGGCGCCAGCATCAAGGTGGGGGACGCTAACCGGATCAATAAACTGATCAGG
>JAOVYW010006258.1:0-11648 GCA_025775045.1 Hiodon tergisus
ACTTATTGTTTGTATGAGGTTCTGTTCCCTCACCGCAATCGTGTTTGTTATGGCGAGTGAGGGCTATCGTGGTGTTTGTGTGTTCGCCAGTTCTTTGCACTGCCAGTTCCGCCTTTCTAATGGTAGTCGTAAGCGCATGTGCGAAATAAAGAGCATTCATTCCTGTAATACGAAGTCGGTCTCTTGCTTGAAACCCCGCAGAGAAGTAGCTCTCTTTTGAAAACGCTACAGTATAATACTTAGACGCAAGTATGTGCTTCATGGATAACACAATATCTAGACCCTTTGTTGATTGTGGTACTTTCCACCTGGGCTTAATTTGTAATTCCTCCAAAAGTGACCCAAGTATCCAAGAATGTGTAGTAAGAATGTATCCAAACTGTACACTAGTCTTTAAACTAGTTATCAGTCTTAGTTTGTCACTAGACATGATTAAGTCCCACATACACCATCACACGTATGGATTCACATGTACTCACGTATGCAATCACACAATCACACCCACACACAAGCACACGTGTACACACGCACACATTCCCACACGCACACAAGCACGCATTCACACACGCACACTAACAAACAATACATTCAAACATTCACGCAAGCACACATTCACACACTATCTCTGATTGCTTCTTCTGTGGCTTCCAGTTTCAGTTGTGAGTAAACTGAAGGACGGCCCTGTTTCCAAAGCTACACAGATTATGTCTCAGGGGACGATGAGATATAGGCCATTTTTCTCCTATAATAAAGTAGCAATTCCAAATGCATGCATGGAAGTTTTGTCCCCTGGGTCTATTGCAAACTCTCATAAATCACGTCCAGATGCTTAAAATATTCTCTAGTGATAACTAATAATAAGTGGTCAAATCCACCATTGTGTCCCAATTTAGACAGTAGCGATGGAAGTCAACTCCACACATCAACCGTAATGATAACGACGTCCTGTTATGTCTTTTGTCTCTGTTGCCAATATGTGGTGAAAAGGCATCATTACGACTGAGGCTGTATCGGGTTGTCTTTATTAAAACATGCAGCATGTCGAGAGGAGTTTTGACAGTTCTTTCTGGCCTCGGACGGCACAAGCTTGCATTTTATTCACATAGACAGGCTGCTCTTTGTGGGTGTGATTCTCCCCCCTCCCCTCCCAGTTCACAAAGTGCTTGGGAGTTTGGAACATCGTGTTCCAAATTCTTTCTTCTCAGATGTCACAGACGTTGTTCTTGGTGGGGATATGCAAAAAGTGTGTGTTCGGTTGGACCTTTTGTGCAGAACAAGGAGGCTCTGATGGGACAAACCAATGCCACTCAGACATCTATTATCAGCAGAATGTCAACACAGGTCTATAGAGGCAACAAGAGATTTATCGTTCCTGTCTAGACCCTTTGTTGATTATGGTACTTTCCACCTGGGCTTAATTTGTGCCATATTCTACCCAAGTTGCTATTCTCCAGTCCAGCTGTATGAACCAACATAATTTTTTGCCAAGTCAATCTTAGTGTTTTTAACTGTTTTGAAAAGCGACAGTAATTTCCTGTCATTATGTATCCAAACTATACACAAGTCTTTACACTCAGTCTTTATCAGTTTCTTAGTAGACATAATTAGATCCCACATACACAAACGTATGCATGCACGCACACACAAGCAAACACGCACACAAGCACACACACACACACACACACGCACACAAACACACACGCACACGCGCAGACAAACAAACAAGCAGAAAAGCACACACGCAGACTCACATGCGCACATATTATTAAATTGCCAGGGTTGGTGGAAATCGAACCCCACCAGTTTTAGGTCCAAGGGGGATATCCCAGCTTGCTCATTGTAACATGCATTATTGGGTTGATATGAATGATCGTTTTGTTGGATTATTTATCCATTTGAATCATCATCCAGTGCACCCCCATAATGCCCAACTACATCTCTTTTTCTGGGCCTTACATTCATTTTAATTCCCTAGTAAAGTACAAGACTGATCAGTTTTAATATTCTTATTTGAGTGTATGTATGTAGTTTTAAACTTGTGTGTGTTTGGGGTTTGTTTGTGTGACTCCCCAGGCGTTTTGCCCTATCTGTGCACTGCACCTTTTTTCCTTTGATTTCTGCACTTAGGTGCTTTCTGTGTGCTCAAGCTAAGATCTTTCTCTTCTGTCCTGCTTCTTCCACTCTTTTTCCCCTACCTAACCCCCTGGAAATATCAGAGAGGACTTTCCTTACTCCCACTGGTTCTGCCATCTCTTCATCACCACTGAGCTAATAAAACTTTCCAGCTTTGGTCATTTTTAGTGTAAAACCTCCCGACTTTCTGTTAAGGGCCTGTTTAGCTTGTGGATCAGCTGCTGGATTCCTCCTCACTCCCACATGGACTGGGACCCAGGGAAACAATATCCGAGTCCCCATATGCCTTATCCTTCCATGAATCATGAGTATCTCATACATAAGATCTTGGCTATTGCGTGACCTGCCTGATTTCAAACTCTTCAGTACAGCCCATGCATCTGAGAAGATCACTACACTTACATACCTCCATCCGCTGCAATGCCAACATAATACCCATCATCTCTGCTATATACACAACCGGGCTATTTGTTAGAAGTTTTCTGCTTTTATCCCTCTTTCCTGTATTACAAATGCTGATCCAATTCGCCCCATATTTGGATTCTTTCCTTATTTTTTGATCCTTTCAAATGTATGTGAAAGCTTCCCTACCCATTGATTCCCTCCCTACCCATTATATATATATAAAGATAGATATACTAAGGATTAAAGCTTCCTGTTCTAGAAGATGGAAAATCAATTAATGAACTGTTTATAAATGGTTCATGCTGTCCATCTTTATTGCAATGGCAGACATTTTATCATATTGTTCTCCTAAAAATGCAAACTGTCTGTTTTTGTTGACATAACATCATCTTCATCAAGAAGAACTTTTGAGTGCCAAGTCACAAGTTTTCTCAGAAATTCAATCTCAAAGGAGGAGCTAACACAGCAGTTTAAGTCTAATACCGATACTATGACAATGAGTCACCTTCTGCCTGTTTCACACACGCTGTCAATTATTGTAACTCATAACAGAAACAGTGAGATGTCGTTGGGTTAAGTAGCCTACCTAAGTTTTACACCACTTGCATGATGCAAATGCAGTATTATTCAAAGAATAATGACAATGAATATCTTTTGCAGCTGATCATAATGTATTTGTCGGAAATAATCATCGTATGGTATATTATGGAATTTTAATCTAGCTCCGAGTGATTGATTTTGAATGGCTTTTGAGCTGTCAGCTAGGATACCAAAAATAAATAAATACTGTGAACTGCTCAGTCCAGCACCACTAACTCATCATGATATAAATATATAAATAAATAATAAAGAGTAAAGAAAAGGTAGGTCTTTAAAATATTCTGTGTTGAAAGGATACAGAGGTGTTGTAATCTAATGAGCTGTTGAAATTTACTGTTACGACCTGGAGGGTCGTGGGAGGGCCTACCCTACCTTCCGGGATGGCATTACCCGTCCATCCGCAAAGGCGGGAGAATTTGTTGAAAGGGCGAGAGACCACGTCAGGGGTTGGAGAATTAATAAGGGGGTAACAGCAGGTAAGGAGAGTGAGAGCTCATTTTATTAGCTATAGTCTCTTTTGCAGGTAAATCGCTGCTATTGCTTTAGGGACCCACCAGAACCTCCCATTTAAATATATATGTTTTACTTTCTGGCCTTCTTAGCAGCCAATGTCTAACCATCATTAGCTTGATCATAAAAAACTACACTCGGTGGCCAGTTTATTTGGTATACCATCATGTTTACTAAAATAGGCTGCTCCTGCTGACAGTAAGGCATTTGGGGTGGCTTTCTGTATAATGCAAGCGGACAGGCATCGAGGCATTGCATTACCTTCGCTTTGATGTTAAAGTGGGCAAAATTAGTACCCTAAGCGACGTGGTAGTGATTTATGTTGCTAGGCGCACAGGTTCAGTGCGGACAGGTGAACTATACAGCCCTCAGAGAGTAACCTGCTTCCTGGTTAATCTCACCCACTTTTCATACGATTTCTCCCATTTGTCAGCCCTTGAGAAAACTAATTAAAATAAAGAATACAAGGAATGGTTGATAACAAACAAGCTACTTAAAATTAACTACGAGCCAGTGCAATGTTCCCGGTAACACTTTTTAACTAGTATGAATACCTACATCTCCTTGTGGATGGACCTTTATGTATGTGCTTAGAAAGGGGAAGCAACCATGTATTTATATCTAAGAAGCCACTGAAATGTCTGAGAACTAATTAAATTACTTTCTTCTATGAAAGGAGTTTCATCATAATCATTTTATTGTCTGAAATTTTAAGTGCCTAGCTTATATAACTTCAGTTATATATATTTTTTAAATCTCCTGCTGCTGTTCTCTCCAAAAAGTGATTTTATTATAAAAGCTCAGTACATTCCTTTGTGATTAGAGTGGGATATCCAATTGGACAACATGAAATAAAACAGAAACAGACTTATTACTTTTGAGTATGGAGAGAAAATGAAGCAAAATAATGAGATAGCAAGACTTTGGCCCATGGGAGGGAACTCACATGAACACTGTAAGAAATAGCGTTGTTCAATCCAATAGTTGCGTTACTCTACTGAGAGATTTCCTGAAAATATTAGCTAAAAAGCTCAAAGCTAAAAATCCGGGAAAATGTATTGGTTGTGCATTATATAATTTCATGTGTTTCAGCAAAGCTGAACAGCGGAAGGAATTTGCACTCGGCCCCTTTCCTTTCTTAGCTCGGCAGAGCGTCGTAGAATGGCGCAGGAAAGGCCTTGGGGGTAAAACGCTTTGCCAAGCAGAGCGGTTTCTGCACACAGAAGCTTGTCCTAACAAAGCAGAAATGTGGAGAGTAATACCTAAAGCAAGCAGCAAGCAGAAAAAAGGGATTCGAGACGCCGTTGTGTTATCATGCCAGTATTTTTTTTTTCCCCTGTCAAATACATTATGACATATTTAACACATAAAGTGAATGGTTAATTACAAGGTAGATTAAATAAAACTATGTCTGATAAGCAAATGTTCACAAATGACTGAAAGCTTCCCATACATGTCACATAGATCAGGCCAACAGTTCTCGAGAAATTATACCTGGATAACACTGAAACTTCACCTTTGGAATGTAGCATCAGACTGGTCCATACGAGCTACGTGGAAAATTTTAAGTTAATAGGACGCGGCATAATGTAAATAGTCTCATCTGTTAATGAACGAACACATGGTGTAGTTAGATAATGCTTTCATTCAGCCATGTTTTGACATAGCAACTTTAACTATAGGAATGTAACATTAGACTGATGCATAGATACTAAGTGGAAAATTACAAAGAAAATGAAAAGAAAACCAATAACATACTCCACAAATAATATATTTTAATGTATTTTATTGAATTTAAGAAATATCCAAGGTTTTACATGCTTATTACAAAAATATATTAATTAATATATTATATATAATATTAATTAAAAAATAATAAAAAGTTATATCAGAGTCACTGCAGTCTAACATGATCGTAATAATAAGAGTAACTGAATGATAATTGAATCATGCAGGTTTATCAACAGAAAGATATCCATCAGCCAAAAGGGTATTCCAAAGTTGTCACAGCATTTCACAAGACGGTCTGGGTGAAGAATCTCCTGAAGTGTCCCATAGGGACCGTGTCTGGTCGGCTTGCCCTTTAGAGCGCAATTTCAGCTTTTCCAGTAGCTGGCGTCGGAAGTTTGCACAAAGGCAGATGAAAAGTAAAGGGTTCAGGGGACAATGCAGGCATCCCCATACAGGGGTCACTGTCAAAGCCAAGTCCAGAGCCACCTTCATCTCTGAACCAGGCAGGACATCTTCCTTTGAAAGCAGAGTGTCCACTATCAGGGTGAGATTGTAAGGTATCCAACTGATGGAGAAGGACACCACCAGTGCCAGTATCACACGCATGGCCTTCTGCTTCTGAAGCCCCTGGGAGCCACAGTGCAGTCGTACCAGAATACAGGAGTAGCAGAAGACCATGACTACAGATGGGTAGAAAAAGCCTACAATGAAGTAGAGGAGGCGGTGCACCAGACGCCAGTCCAGAACAATGGTGTTGAATTGGTAGTAGTCGTACATGCACTTTTCTTTGCCTTCTGTATCCTGCTTCAATGCCAAGAGGATCCAGTCAGGGACTGAAATTGCGCAGCAGAATATCCAGACAAAGAAGCAAGTGGCTTGCATCTGCCAGGGCTTTTGTTGTGAGTACATCTGTACATTATGGACGATATACAGGTAGCAATCCAGACTCATGCAGACAAGCAGGAACATGCCACAGTAGAAGTTAGCCTGTGGAAAGGAAAGTTCTTACTTAAATTCTTACATAACACACAATCATTGAGTACTTAGACAAACCGATTGTCAAATCTACGCCCCACTCTTCCTCAGTAGCATTTCCGAGCACTACTCCCTTGTGATCAAGATTAATTCGTTTTTCCCCTATCATCCACAATCGCTTCTTGGATTGCCCACCCAGCGTTGTTTGCCCATTTATCCACCCTTTGCCTGCCTCATTGACTACGACTCACAAACTTCCTCGGACACTCTTGTTTGTCGGCTTACACCCTGGCCTGTTTCCAGGTTTTATGGACCTCACCACTTGGGTTCTTCTTCCCTATCAGTCCCCCGTGACACCTATGATGTGTTTATAAATAAGCCCAGTTCAGTCCAGAGTGAGAATTCATGTTGTGGCCCCCACCTTAAAAACGGCTCCCATCAGCTTGCAGAGCGGGGTCCCGAAGCTCCAGCCCTGGGCGGCCTCTGCAGCCCAGAAGGGCAGAGTGAGCAGCAGCAGGGTATCTGCCACTGCTAGATGCAGGATGAAGGTGTCAGTCACGCTCCAGGTCCTCCGCAGCTTACACAGAACTGCCAGGACCAGCCCGTTCCCCAGCAGGCCTGTAACCAGCACTACGATGTACAGTACCGGGATGAACATCGCCTTCAGATCCAATATCTTCTTAGGCATAAGGGTCTTTGAATCTATAACAGTGTAATCTTGGTAGGTATAATCAGTATCATTTGTGAATATGCCATCCAAGATTACATTCATCTGAAATCAAGATAAATTATTTATTTCAGTTGGTTAACCAGGTTTTCTCACCATAATTCTCACTCTGTAAGCTAAAATATTTAATATATACTCAGAGAACAAATTGTGAAACTGGCAGCTTATTTAATGTGAGGATTTATAAAGCTACTAAAGAGAATTATCATAGACAACAGGAGAAGCTGGTGGTGTAGTGGTTACGGGGACAGGCTTGGTTCTGAAAGATAATCAGTTCTAATCCTATACTTGCGCAATGTACTTGGCGTGAATGGCTTCAGTAAATATCCAGCTGTAGCAGTTTATGGATGTTGAAATTGTAAGCTATGCGATTAACTTTGGATGAAATTATCGGGCAAGCAACTAAATTATAAATACAAAATAAGATATTGATGAATTATAAAACGTGTTAATCTTAATGAGAAAGTTAATGGATTATCTTGGAGCTCAGATTGTTCCCAACTGGGTTGCAACGGTTATATTTTTTGGAATACATAATTTTAAATCTTGCATAATTTCTAAATGGATGCTATGTAATCAGGAGCGTGAAATAATAAGTATTTGTATTTCTTCTAAAGTAAGAATAGCTTGCGTCTTAATGTGTCAAAGTCACAGAGTCGCGAAAACCACGAAGGGGTGCTTTAAGCGCAACATTGAGACTACAGGGGTTTTAAAATCCAATTTTTATAAGACCATAAAAGGAGTCTTGTTTGCTCAGAATAAATATTAATTAAGTATCGGTCACACAATTTAATGATTTAATGTGGACGACGAGTTTTAAATATTTTACACCTAAGATACTCACTCGGTTTTCTCCGTAAAGAAAAGAAGAAACCGCTCATAGATTTAAGAACGGAAAGTAACATCGTAAATCGACCGTTTATAAGAATTCATTTTTCGTGAATATCTATCAAGAGATAAGTTTAGTTGAAAACAATAGTAAGAAAGTATAGGCTGTGAGAACTACATATAACAATTTTGAATATACTGTAAAAAGTTGGTTGAAACGCAAATAAATATTGCATATGCAATTGAAAATAAATAAATGATAACTGAAGCAGATGGAAAGAAAGTCCTCTGTACCTGATTAGTACTCATAATTCAGCGATCGGCAACGATAATCCTTGTATTATAAAGCCAAACCCGGAGAAGTGAAAACAAACTGATAACGAAAGTAAAGTGAAGACCGAAGAACGCAAGGAACGATGATAACTGAGTACAACCCTTTATTATTAGTTACTACTCCTACTGGGGGGATGACCTAAAACCGTTTTTCATCATTTCAACAAGAGCTGTTTTCAGCTGACTGTGTAATCATTCGAATAATTATTACAAGACTAGGGTTTCTTTTGATATTATATTCAACTTCCCTCATTTAGTCAAATACATTCAAGTGATCCTTTAAAATTAATCCAGATACACACCATTTAAAGGTTTCAGAAATCTGTACAATAGCAGAGTATGAAATAGACTGTGGCAGTGGAGAACAGATAGACCCTTTGAAGACAAGATAGATCAACCAAAGAAAGTACTACAGGTCAACGTTGTCCTTACCTCATTGTAAAGACAGCAAAATACATTTTTTGCCTATATATGTTTAAGGGCGTACAACATGAATATGACTTTTGCCTACATATGTTTCAGGGCGTACAACATGAATATGACTTTTGCCTATATATGTTTCAGGGCGTACAACATGAATATGACTTTTGCCTGTATATGTCTAAGGGCGTACAACATGAATAGGACTTTTGCCTTCATATGTTTCAGGGCGTACAACATGAATATGACTTGTCATGTGCTTTCCATTGTTTTTTCTGCCACATCTGCTTATGGGGGGCCTTGGGGGATGGGGCCATTAATCCATCTATGACATACTAATCTGTGTGTAAGGGGTAAAACAGGGGCTGCAGTTTCCATGCTTTATGCTGTTATGTTAATTTGCTAGTATCACACCACATCATACTTAGCAATTTTCCATTTTTCCCATATATAAGGCCGAATCCTTGTGTATGAAGAGATATTCTGGACTACTTAAAGTTTGCTTCTAGGAATTCCAATCATCGCTCATACGCCATAATTTGATTAATAGAATTGATGTAACTCCTTGCAAACTATATCAGATTAAGCTTTCCATCAATTGTAATTTAACTGAATTATAAAGTAATGAGTGAGGAACTGAATTGATTTCTCTGCAGCTTCAGGGCTTTGTGGGAGGTTGGAGGGGTAGATTACAACGCACTACAGGTGGTTTCTTTCTTGGTTCTTGCTGCTAGGACTGCACTGGAGATGATTAAAGCCTTCAGATTGGGTACCACACCTCTCTCATGCCAGGTAGAGGGGGAGGAAAAACACTCAAGAAAATCTAAATATGGTTTGAACCTGACAATCAAGGGAAGGTTGAGTAAATTAATTCAGTGTTTAGTTTTGTACCACATTGTGTAAAGTCAGCATTAGAATAAACTATGGAAGCAGACAAAGGAAAAAATGTGCTGAGACGCAGGGGAAGGTAATACCTTCAAGAAGGTGGTCGGATTCTTTCTTTCTTTGAGCCGGAAGATTTTATGGCCAAATTCTATGTGCTATCTCCGCATCCAAAATGGCTTTTTCAGTTTTTATAGGAAATCAGAGGATAGATTGTTCCAAGAATCTTGTTCCAAGCAGCTGTAGATGATCTTCCCACAGTTCTTTTGCGGTCTCGCTTTATTCTTTCTGTAAACCCAGACAGCCTTGATGTTGAGATCAGGGCTCTTTCTAACAATTGCTCTTTTCTACTGACACTCTAATGAAGAAGACAAGAAATAAACTTCAAAGACAATGTTTATGTAAAAAAGGTATGGTCCCTAAGAATTTTGCACAATACTGTAATAAAAACATTTTTTTTTTTAAATCAAGCACTTTTTGAATAAATTATATTAAATTATAAATTATATTTTTTTAAATTAATTTTTTCTGTTTTTATAGTACAAACTGTATACTATATATATAATTTACAAATAAATAAAAAACTAAAAAAGACTTTCAGAATTTAGGCAGCAAAGTGTCTTGCTTAAATAGTTATATATAAGCCTTTAATGCATACAATTACTACAGGATCTATGATACTGTTTGAAGTTACAGACCAGGACACAATACTGTAGGGTAATATCACCAGTGACAGAATATCATAAGCTTTACAGAGCAATAAACACACTAAAATAATTTGTATCCTCTTATCTTCAACAAACACTATTCAATGAAGGTTAACAATAGTGAGAATAACTGAATTTTAACTTTTTAACAGAACGATCCATGCAGAAGCAAATCGCCATCAGCCATCAGCCATCAGCCATCAACCAAGAGATTATCAGACAGTTGTCACTGTATTTATTCTGTTATTTTCACCAGGGGGTTTGGGTGAAGAATCCCCTGAGGTGTCCCATAGGGAGAGTGTCTGGTCGGCTTGCCCTTTAGAGCGCAATTTCAGCTTTGCCAGTAGCTGGCGTCGGAAGTTTACACAAAGGCAGATGAAAAGTAAAGGGTTCAAGGAACAACGAAGGTATCCCCATACAGGGGTCACTGTCAAAGCCAAGTCCAGAGCCACCTTCATCTCTGAACCAGGCAGGACATCTTCCTTTGAAAGCAGAGTGTCCACTATCAGGGTAAGATTGTAAGGTGTCCAACTGATGAAAAAGGCCACCACCAGTGCCAGTATCACACGCATGGCCTTCTGCTTCTGAAGCCCCTGGGAGCCGCGGTGCAGTCGTACCAGAATACAGGAGTAGCAGAAGACCATGACTACAGATGGGAGAAGAAACCCCACAATGTGGTAGAGGAGGCGGGAGGCCAGACGCCAGTCCTCAACTTTGTAATTATACTGCAGGTAGTTATGTATGCAGTTTTTTACACCTCCTGCACGTGTGTCCTCCACCACCTCAAGGAAGACCCAGTCAGGGATAGAGAGCAGAATGCAAAATATCCACACGAAAATGCAGCTGGCTTGTACCAACCAGGGCCTGCGTCGAGAGTACACTTGTACAGCACGGATGATGGACAGGTAGCAATCCAGACTGATGCAGGCAAGCAGGAACATGTTACAGTAGATATGGATCTGGGGAAAGGGTGTGAATGGAGAGAGTCATTGCATTTGAGAGAAGGTTGCTGAACATTATAACCTCTGAAATCAGCTACTCTCACCATTTCATTTGCGATCATTCACAGAGCTCTTAATTTACCATTAGAACTTTGTGGTTTCGTGTTTAAGAAACTAAGTCTTCCTTGACGGCAACATTGATGTTGATTTAAGGTTGATGTTTGATGTTGTCCACAATTAAATGAATCCCTCAAAACTGAATTGTCATGAATGTCTATATGATTTATGATTTCTCTAATTTCTACTTTTGAGAGTTAATACTAAAGTTACCCTATTATTCATGTGATTTTGATTGATAACAGACCAGAACCCTTCCATTGTCTTTTTTTCTGCATTGTGTTTGTTACCAGTTCAGTCCAGAGTGAGAATTCATGTTGTGGCCCCCACCTTAAAAAC
>JAOVYW010006260.1:0-11648 GCA_025775045.1 Hiodon tergisus
CTCTCTCTCTCTCTCTCTCTCTCTCTCTCTCTCTCTCTCTCTCTGATTTTGACTTCTCTTTTTGTTTTAAGTTTAATAACAGCAATTATAAAACACATGTTCAATAACGTTCAACAAATGTTCAATTATATTATTACCCTTTTCAGGTGTTATTCTTCACATCACTTCACTTCAACTGAAAATTTGGGCTAATCAGATACCCTGAAGTTAAAATCAACAACATAAAATAAAAATCTCTTAAGAAGAAAAGAAGAATAAATGCGGCTCTGATTTAAAATAGTTAGACTAAGTAGCTAAAGGCAGTTACTTAACATTTAAAGTGTGTCATTTAATTTTCCACCATTTGATAAAAGTGATACCTTTGTTTTAAAAAGATGGCTAGCATAAGAGTTATATTTACCAGATCATTCCTGAAGGTATTGCCAACCTGAGATCTTTACTTACGTTTAGAACATATAATCTGTGTTTTAGAAATCCTAAGGAATGCATATCAGTTTTTCCACAAAATTGATCTAATGCATTCAGATATTGTTTTAAAATGTGTCCAATCTAGCACCCTATTGAGTGCATTCACACTCACAACAAAACACAGACACAAACAGTGATGTTTCTCTCTATAAAGGACCTGGCGCCAGTTACGTAATCAAACACATTTAAAAAACAGATATAAATCTGACAAAGCTGATAACATGCCCAGATTAATCAAAGTGCTGGGCAGAAATCTAAACTGTGTTACTGCTATTAAGACCCCGATTAAATATATCAGATAAAGGGTGTTTACATTACTTTTTACATAGCCGGGTATTACCCTTAGACGGGGTATCGGGAGTATTAGTGTTGACCTCTTTGGTTTCCGTGAGGAAAGGTCCACGGGACAGGTGAAACAGGTCTGTCAAATGAATGACATACACAAGGTTTCTAATGTGCCAAAGTTTATTCACAATAAAAGCACACTCAACGCCCCACAATTCACGTTAGGCCTGACTTCAGCAGCACCTACGAGCAACACACCGGAGTAGTAGCAGGGCGAGAGAACTTGTAAACTTTGTAAATCTGAGCACAATGGTGGTGAATACCTATGACTCGCCGCTGTTCTGCCCTCAATGTGTCCCCTTTCACAGGTGCAGTCAATCAGGGTAAAGACCCGGGAAGTGGTAACAAACAAAATACAAAAAAACTAACAAACATTTAACATGAATAGAAAATAAACTAGTCCACCCGCCAAGGCAATCCCAGAGATTTTGCCTGAATTACCAACTGTCAGGGTGGACTAAACAAAGGGGGAAAACCCAAACTAAATCAAATCAGTGCAAGGGCAAATTAATCAGCGATGGCCTTTTCCCATTCGCTGCAAAACAACAACATACTTTTACACCTTACATTTTGAAAACCACCTTTGTTTAAAACACAATTAAAATATGACCTGATTTTTATGTGTTTTTGAAGGTTTGTGGTATTGCCACAATATCTTACACACAATTTTGCTTCATTGCTGTTTATTGGACTGAAATAACAACAAACGATGCTTCGTTTTCTTTCGGCCATGAAAGCAGGGCAGCACCGGTAACCGTGTTCACTCTCGATTATGTGACTGAGTGACTGCGTGTGTCTCGGCGTACCTGTGCAAAGGCTGTATGAGGAGCGGAGGTAGAGGGCGGAAGGAGAAGTAGTTCCTGTTCTAAACAACAATGTGCTTTATTTTATTTTATCTTCACTTTTCACTGTCTGACACGCATTTAGTTTCATTTTTTATTTAAATCCCTCGCAAAAAAAAGCACTTGGTATCGATATTCTTCGGTGAGGATCGATTCTCAAAAATGAAACGTCCGGATCAGAAGAATCGATACTTTAGATCGGTCCGCCCATCCCTATCACACACACATAGTTGAAAGGGGAGTGTCTCAACCTCCCCGCCCAAAATCACAAAACGCAGGCTTTAATTGTTTAATTGGGATCAGTTATTGTAAGTTACAACCAGGTGGCATTGCAAGAAATCAGCGCAGATTTAGGATAACCTGACAAGGTCTGATGCAGTATGATTGGATGATGATACAGCGTGTATCAGACTCGAGTTATTGAGAGAAAAGAGCACAGAAGCGCCAAAACATTACTATCCGGTGTATGTCCGGTTTTGTAATGACTGGGGTCCCGTCCGGGGTGTTCCCTGCTTTGCGACCTGTGTTTGACGGGTTAGCCCCCCCTGTACTGGATATGCGGTTTCAGAAAATGGATGGATGGATACATATATGTCACACATTTCGTCGATTGTTGTTTTCTTAACTATATATCTTTGATAAAATAAACGTTCTGAAATACCTCATTTTGATGTTAACGGTCTTATTTGGAGACGGTGTGCGTTATATGCATGGCGAGAAAAGCTTTTGCTTGTTCTACAGCGCAATATGGGTTTTGTTACATATGTCAGGAATTTATTTAAAATGGGTCTGAAATTGCTCTTTATAACGGAGAAGTATGTGTCAGGCAACATTTCCATCAGGCGTCCCATATGAAAAAGTTTTTTCATGGTGAGCCATCAAAGTAGCCAACGGTTCCTACAGGTTTCTGTGTGATCCCAGTATTCCAAAAGTCAAGTCAAATTTTTTTTCTTTCATTTTTTTTTATCAATTTGTGTACAATACCCAACCGGAGGCAAGGGATTTTGGTTTAAATAGTACTACGCTACACAAAATAAAACCTTGTTATAAAGAATCCTTTATCTATGATTTTCATGGCTGTTTAAGAAGACCAAAAAAAAAAAACGTAGCACGTCTCCGCGTTTTTGTCAGGTTGTTTACCGATTCCACCAGTGCCTTCACGTAGTCGCTACTAAAACCAAAACTTCCGCACACACAAGCCGGAAGTTCCTGGACGGCTCGCTATGAGCTGCATTCAGGGAATTGAAGTTTACTTAGAATGAAAACAATGCAGACTTGAGGATTACGAATCACCTGTTACTTTATCAAAAGTCTGCATATATGGGGAGATGGTACTAGTCCACGATTCTTCAGCAGATTTTTAATATATTGGTGTTCCGTCTTTAACATAGCGGAAATTTGATCGCTTCAGATTCAGATGGTCCACTGCATTCCTCAGATTTTTTTAATCGGCACGCAAACGTTAGTTTTTAGGTAAATGCATACGAACTGCATTTCCCGTTGCTCCGCGTTGCGTGTAGTACTAACGCACTATTTGTGGATCGTCACGCACAGGTAGGCTACTATGATTGACAAGAGTGAATGATGCAGCGCGAGAAACAATACGTCTATTAACTGGCCTAGCGATAACGCAGACGAACTGACTCTAGCAAGCAGATTTTCATAAGGTAAACCGGTACACAGCGGCCGATATTTTGTATTATTATTATTATTATTATTATAAATATTGTTGCTGTAATCGATGTTGTTTGTGCTACTGTTGTCGCAGTTGTAAATAATTAAATAAATACACACATTTCCCTTGTCTATAAGCAAGATTTTAAACAATGATTTATCATAATTTAAGTGCCACGGAGCATCTAATTTGCTCTTTAGAGAGTGAGTTATTGACACTATGGCCGATCGGTGACAGGTTCTTGTAGCCAGAGACATGGAGGGACCGAGAGTGGGAGAGGAGCGGAAGGAGGGAGGTGTAGCGGAATGAGGGAGAGACGATGACGCTAGTCTGGTGGATAATTGTCATTACTCATAGAATCTGATTAGGTAACGAGTGTCCAAGCAGTGGTTCGGAGACTTTTCGCCAGGCTGAATTCGTGCGTTGAGATGAGAGCTGCAGGCTTGCCGGATTGCGATTGGTGAGATAACGGCGCCGGGGTGGCCGAGGGAGCAAGTAAATGTTTTTTCGTGGGAAATATATGCGACTGTTTTGGTGTCCATTGCGAGTAGACCCTCTCGGGACTTACCCTGTGTCAAAACGTTTTCTATTTCTGCTACCCTTGAATGTTTCGTTGAGATTACTCCAATCATCGGTTCTCCTATAATTACCGTGTATCAATTTGATTAGCTGTTTATTGTTTTGTATTTAGAAAGAAGTCGTTTGTTTTTACAATTATTCGGACCTATTCCGTGGCCCTTTGCTAATATTCTATTTGTGTGTGTAAAAATACTATGTCCATTTATATAGATGTTTCATTAAATCTCAGTGTGTGTCCTTCGGTTTCATTGTGTGTGTGTGTGTGTGTGTGTCTCTGTATAGAAGGGAATATGTTTAAATGCAGCAGTGTACCCATGACTCATGGATTTTTGCAGTGCGGAGGTGTGTGGGAAAACTGACTGTGAAGTGCTTTGTGCTTGTGTGTGTGGTGCAGATAGTCCGGGGCAGTGCTCTGCGTGTGTGGGTGGGTGAGCATTGGCGGAAGGGAGTTGGGGGTGCTGTGGAGGGTGGGATGGTATGAAGGATGGGCGGGCAGTACTGAATATTTAGCCCTCTGGGTGAAACAGTTGCTGTTGCAAGTCGGGGGCTTGGCTAAATTTTGCATAATCCACATTAATGCCTCTTGTCTCCACTGTGCAGTCCTTGTTTTTTAATGCTTTTTTCCTGTTCCTGTTCTCTCTCTCTCTCTCTCTCTCTCTCTCTCTCTTCTTTGGTGCAGAGAACAGATGCCTCAGGGTCTGCTGTCTGCCTATGTCCTGTCAAAGCTCGCAGGAAGAGAGCGGCAAAAATAAGCCGTGTTTAGTGGATGTGTGGTCCCATCATGTGGATTTAATCCCAGTCGCTGGATGGAATAGAGTCACTTGGAATGCCCAGTGCATCGCATCGGGCAGCATGATTTTCTCAGGGAAAGGTGGGGACTAAAGCAAACTTCATCACCAAGAGTTTGGGCCACTTCTAAAGACGGGGGGGGGGGAAAGCTACTTGGTGATAATTGTACCTGTAAGTCAGTAGACCAGTCGGTGGTGTGGTCTGTAAGGTAGTTTTGTCGATTGTTGTGGCAGTGTGCGAGCTAGTGATGGAGTGGTCCCTGGAGAGGGTGCGGGAGCTGGTGGCCGGTGGGATGCAGTCTATGCGAGAGTGTGAGTCCAGTGCCCTGGGGACAGCCCTTTGCCTTCTGCTACTTTTTGTTTGGTACTGTTATCGTATGGGCCGTGAACACAGCGCCCCCTCTCTGTCCGGCGGCTACAGTGTGGAACCGGGCAGGGGAGGAGGGGTTGGGGCTGGTGGAGGAGGTGGAGGAGGGGTCGGAGGGGTCGGAGGGGCATTGATCAGCTCAGAGGCGGGAGGCCGGGCTAAGGGTAGGCAGACAGCTGGTGTGGAGGACCAGAATGGATTCGCCTACTGCCAGTCCCCCGAGTGCTTCCGCTGTGCGCTACCCGGAGAGGGCCTGAACCAGCGTCTTTACCACAGCCTGCAGGACTACGCCAAGCGCTACACCTGGTCAGGCATGGGCCGGGTGCACAAAGGCGTGAGGGACCAGGGGCGGTACCTCTCCAGCCGTCCCTCCATCCAAAAGCCCGAGGTCTTCTTTCTCCCCGACCTGGCCTCCGCCCCCTTCTTCTCCCGTGAGGCGCAGAAGCACGACGTGGAGCTTCTAGAGCGTAGCTTCCCAGCCCTGCTGGCCGAGTTCGAGAGCGTCTACCACCACCCGCCCGCCCGGGCCGGCTCGTCTCTCCCGCCAGGCTGGAAGTCCAACGCAACCCCCCACGGCCAATGGTGGACCTTCTACCTGGTCAACCAGGGCACCCCACTGGCCCTCAATGCCAGGAGGTGCCCCCGCGCCTGGAGAGTCCTGGGTCAGCTGCGCACCTTCATTGCCAACAACGTCTTTGGAAACGCCTGCTTCTCCGTGCTGAGCCCAGGGGCGCTCGTTACCGAGCACTACGGCCCCACCAATGTCCGGCTACGTTGCCATTTAGGTGAGAGCAGGGGCTGCTTGGTCTGTCCATCTTTCTGTCTGCCTGCTTGTGAATTTACCTTCTTTCTGTACTTAGAAAATACTTTAGTGAAAAATAAACGTCTAATTTAGGTTAAATACGCCATGTGCAGCTGGAGGTAATTTATCACTGATTGGAATATGGTACTGTGACCCAGGTCCCAGTGTTGTAGACAGTGGGTTGACCTAGTTTGACCTGGTGTTGACCAGGTTGCTGCCAGGAAAGTGTAAAGTTATCCTCGTGCCTTTAGGTTCAGTTTCAAATTGATTCAGACTTCTTATGAAGAAAGCTTAGGCACTGCATTGCAGTGGCCAAAAGAGAAGCCTGCAGATCTGTGTGTGTGTGTCTGTGAATGCTAATGCTTTAGATTCTACATATTTTTAAAATTTGTGTTGTGTTTTGTAAACCCGAATGACGACGCCCTCGTTTCACCACCATTTTTGCAGGTCTTAGAGTTCCCTCTGGCTGTGAGCTTGTGGTGGGAGGGGAGCCTCAGTGCTGGTCCGAGGGGAGCTGTTTGTTATTCGATGATTCTTTCCTGCACACCGCCTTTCACGAGGGTGAGTGGGAGAATTGGGTAGATTTGGGGTCGGAGCAGGCCGTAGGGGAGTGGGTGGAATAGTGAATGAACTTCCTCCTCCTCACAACAGGTGGGCGAGGGAAATGTGGGGAACGGGCCTGCTTTAAATATGAAAAATAAAGGAGTAAAACCAAAGTCCTGCTACATGCTTAAGAGGGTGGAATGGAGGTATAGAGGTTTGATTAAATTATTTAAACGCTTTTTATTATTGGAGCTTCAAATAAAAAATTTAACTCAAACAAGTTTAACATTTCTTCAATCCCGGTATTATTTGTGCTCAGGCAGAGCAGAAGACGGTCCCAGGGCTGTCTTCATGGTGGACCTCTGGCACCCAAATGTGGCAGCTGCTGAGAGACAAGCGCTGGACTACATCTTTACTCCCGGTCGCTGAGAGAGAGAGAGAGAGACCGAGAGAGACCATAGGAGTATGGAGACTGGATAACAGAGTGGAATTCTCTCCTCTCTTCCTGTTGTACATGTTTTTTCCTCTGTAACTAGTTTTAGTAAATTCTCTCTGTCTTGGGGCTTTTACTGAAAAGACTGTGTGATGTATAATGTAATGTTTACGGGCCCTGCCCTGCAGAGTTATTCGCTCTGCTCCTTTCTGATAAACAGTTGTAGATGCAGATGAACACCACAGATGCCCCACCCCCAGGCACTTAACTTAAATAGACATTTTACATTCACTACATTACACTGTTGGATGAGCACAAAACAACCCTGTTTTTCTTTCTTTAAATGAACTGGTCAGTCTGCACTGTAATTGAAGACGCTCTAACACTTTAGTTAGCACAAATGAGAAAAGAGTAGGTCGGTAAAACATGGTTGTGTTTAGGGTTAGCTTCTTTGTAAAAAATGTATGAGGTGAAGTCTTGAACAAGTTTCTTACTGTTTTGAAGTTTATAACGTGAGAGCTTTTTGTAAAGGCCTATTTTATGAGAAACGGGCTTGTGTTTATTCCCACTTTGTGTATTTGTCTCTCTTTGGCTGAAGTTACAGATACTGCGTCACTGGGTGTATAGTCAGTCTTGTTGTATTGACACATTCCTTTTGTACAAATTTGAAATTTTTGACAGTGGCTTTTGTTGTTTAGTGATGTTTTATACTCATGTTCAGCGGTACTCTGCTACATTCCGATTTTAGGGTGGTTTTTCGTATTTCCTGATTTTGTTCTTGTGCTTTGGTCTGATTTTGCAACTGTTTACAGTTTTAAAGATTTAAAGAAAAATGAGCAGTTTACAACTTCTTGTGAACTTATATAGCAAATTAGTGTTGTGGCTTTTTCAATATGACACTTAGCTTGTCTCCTTTCTGCACTCTGATCTGAGTTTATGATGCAGAAAATGTTACGGTTCAGGGAGTTGTCGTGGCCCGGAGGGGCTGAATTGTTAGTGATGTTACCGGATTGTAGGACGTAGGAACCCAAGGAAACTCTCATCAACACTGCTAGTGTCGTATTTATGTTATTAACTGAATAAAGTTGCACTGTGCCCCATGGTGATGTTTTCATTTTAATGCAGATTCATGTTTGAGAGAGACCTGTGATTGTACAGCCTGATTCATTTTATTTTCTGATGGTTTTGGGTCTGACAATGAACAGATTCTAGGGTTTGCACTAAATTTCATACATGGGTTGACATAAACCTTTTCTGACTTTTTCTGAAAATGTCATTAAAATAGATTTGAAAACTTGTTCACGCTAGTAGTTTTTTTTGGCATGCACTGAATTTGGTATGAGGTTTTTTGTATTTGGAATGGTGATAATTCTGATGCTTTCCAGTGTTGCAGTTTTTAAAGAATACGACATGCATCATAAATACGGGGTTGAAAAACGGGAACCACAAGTTTGTGACACACAGAGTATTAAAAATACCCTGCGCCTCATTGGTTTCATCAGCATACAAAAATGTGTTTGTTGTTATTGTTCCGTTACACAGAATTAACGGTTTAATGTGGTTAGCCACGTCTCCTGTTTGCAGGGAGTGAAATAAAAGCTTTGGTCCACACACTGGACCACTTGGTTGTTTTTACAGCCTCACAGAAAAGGATTCAGCCCAATCTGATAGATGTTCTTGATGTTGCTGTAAATCATGATCATGGTGTGGTTGCATGAATTGAATACCAGTGTAGAACTCGACCGTTTTTTTAGCCACCAGCTTCCACCCCTTATTTTAGTGTTGTTTTTTTTCAGTTGTAATTATTTGTGGGAATGACAAAACGTGCCTAATGGTGTAATTCAGAATGTGTTAAAACACTGAATGTGCTGTTACCATTAAGGCCTAACCCTAACTGTTACTATCAGTGATAGCATATAAAAAAACACCCACAGAAAGCAATCAATTTTTGGGTTACATATGAGGTATTATAGAGTTACATAAATGTAAAATAAACAAAGCAATTGATGGTATAATTTGTATTTTATCATTATGCAGATTAAAATTTCATTGACATTTCAACTTGCAAGGCACTACCTAAAAACAAGTATATTCTGCAAATATATCAATACTTATATACACTTTTCTGTGTATTTTTCGGTTTATATTCATATTTAACATTCTTTGCATACATTTCTAAATATCTATTTGAAAATGACCCTAGACTTTTAGTTCATGTCGATAAAACTGTGGCCAGAGAGTGCCCTTGCTGCAATTACCTTCCTGTTTGCAATACAGCCTATTCAGAACATGCCTCCACGAGTAGAACATCTGGTGTGTAAACCATTGATTCACTTCCATTACTTTATCTTTAGACAGTATGATTCTCTGCAGTTTTAGCTGCTCTATAACGTATTTACCTCTTGCTGTGTCTCTGTCAGCAATGTTGTCCATTCAATCGTGCAGTAGCATCTGACACAAAAATAAAAAGGTTTATTTTAAACTCGATTCAGCTGGGAAGTAGTGCCTGTTCTAAACCCTATTTTTAAATCATTCCTCAGCTTGAAAGTGTGGTGGAGTGCCTACGTAAAGGCAGGTTTCAGAAGGTAAATCCATAACACCGCATTTACTCTTTATCAGATTAACTTCTATTGCTGCTTTTTTGACCTTCAAGATTTCTGTGAAAAGCTTGTATGTGTTTTAATTTGACTCCTGTAAGAGGATGTGCCTTTCTGTACATTTTTGCCAAGGCGCAGCAAGCAGTACATCCGTTAAGCAGAACAGAAAATACTCTATTCCCGCTACTTTTAGTTTTTTTTTGTAAATCTGCTTTGTTTCTTGGTCATAGGCTACTGAAAAATATAACCTTCTAACAACAATCATTCTCGCATATCTTTTTAGCATTGCACCAGACACGACATTACATTTATCTTTCTAACCCAACAAATCTTCTCATTCTGCAGGTATTATTTTATAACTACCAATACCTGCATTTGATCCTATGTATTCCACAGTTTTTGCTTTACTGATTCCAGTCATTTGACTGTTAAATGCGTCTCACAGAAAGGAGAAGGATTTGGCATGTACAATCAAGTTTAGGCAATGCCCTCTGAAATATGAATGTCTGGGACCACCTGTGTACCATGAAACATTTTCAACAAAAATCAATTGAAGGACTCAAATACTAAAGTAGAATCTGCCCCCAGTGGACCCCCAAAAACCCCACTAGATACCAAAGGTAAGCACAAGTGGACATTCATGGTTTCCTTGCCATAGAGCTGTTCAAATTGAGAAATGTGCAGTCCAACTACCCCTGAATGCAGTACACCAGACACAGAAACAGAATGAATGTAAGCTTAACAAGCAGAAGCCAGAGCTGGTAAAAAGATGCCTTTAAGTACAACTGTACTATAGAAGAGCACTCAGTTTTTCCATTTATTTGCTTTCCAAAACTTTCTGGCTATGAGAGATCTTCCGTATCCGTGGACTTGTACCCGAGTGTGTAATTTTAGACACATATTTAAAAACGTATATTTTCTTCCATTAATATCTATTCTGCATAGATTTCATTTTCATCAGGGAGCATTCTCGTAATAGAAACTTAGATCCGAGAGTTCAACAGTTTATTATAATGACCGTAATAACGTAATGCCTGCCCTCACTTGACACATCTTTTCGTTATGCACCAATCGTTACTTTACAGCACGGAATATGGTGTCGTTTTAAATTAGTGCCACAAGAGGGAGTAGGCACCTAATTTTTTTGATGAAAACTCTTGCGTAGTTGTGTGTTGTTATGGAACGATGTTTGAATCTACTGATTCTGAGCAACAAAAGATTGAGAGTGTACAGTAAATACACGATTTAAAACTTTTATATCAGTTAATTGGCCACGTCTGTGGGTAGTATACTTAGGTAATACGTAAGTATTAATTGAATCAAAAAAGCTCATCCGTCATGTGGTAAAATGTTAAGTCCGAAGTCCAATGTTACAAACTTGTCTGTACGTTTTCTGTACTATTTTGATAATGTTTGTTAACCCTGAAAAGCTGTGTGTACCTCAACTAAGTTGTCCTTTCCATTAGAATCGAAACTGTGCAAAAATACTTAATTAGCATTCTCAGTTGTATTAGCATTAGCCATTTTGTTCTACGATATGTGTAAAGGCATGTTGTATATTTGGCCCTGCATGATTGTCTCATACTAAATCTTTTTCTTTTATTTTGTATGACACTACAAAAGGTGGCAGTGGCAGTGGCCTGGACATAGTAAAGAGTGCTGAGATGTAAAGGTTGCTGACCTATAACATAATTAGCACTCTCTTATATTAATACCAGAAATCCCTGAACTTTCATGCTATTATTTAAAATGTTAAAATGATTACACATTCTTTTTAGCTCATTAATATATAAGCATATCTTGAATCAAATGCCTCAAAAGCAAATCAGTAACGATTTACATTTTCTATTTGAAAGTGGTTCCTTGTGATAGAGTGAGCAATACTTGCAATTTAAGAATAAGCCACACATGTGCAACAGTGATCTTGTTTGTACAGTCTGTTTATATAACCTTTTTTTTTTTTTTTACAATACACATATCCATATTCACCTATTGAGTGTATATGAAATTTAACCAGATATAGGCTATATAGATATATGGCTATCAAAAGTGTTCACCCGCCTTGGTCTTTTTTACTGTTACTAGATAGAATCAAAATGGATTTAATTAGTGATCAACACACACACACACACACACAAAAACTCCACAATGGACAAGTGGGGGGGGGGGGGGGGAAAGTGGTTGCATAAGTATAAAAAAAACAAAGGCC